>JAPKLW010008304.1:0-13579 GCA_026898455.1 Plectranthus barbatus | reverse complement strand
TAAATTTGATGATAATCTAAACTTTTTTTATGCAGTGGTCATAATGTTTTTGAAAATGACATAAGGAATGTAAACATAGCTGAAATAAGGACACTAGCACCGCTCCAAACCGTTAATACAGGTGTCGTTGATGGTTGGTGCTTTTATTTGAATTGTTGTGATGAATTCAAAGATGAAGAAGCCCCTTCTCGATTTTTTTTCACAACTTACCCATGCGTAAGAAACAAAAGCTAATACATTTATAACATTCAAAAAGTTTTAAATGAATTAAAAATTACTAATGTTTGTTTTAAATTACAGAGTTTCACAATTGTGAGTCAAACAGAAGAGTGGACAAATGAACGGGCAGACGCAGAGTTTCTGAACAGACTCAATCTTGAGTTGAAGAATCACCCGAAAGTAGACATCAGAGATCCAGATCTGGTAAATTAAAATAAACAGCAATAAAACATCTTACAAATAAATTTTTTATGTTAAACATGAGCAGATGATTTACTTGTTCATTGCAAGTTTTATTCTCTTTTCATGCATATTCAAATAGCATCATACGGTATTGTACAGCATGGTAAAATATAATATACTGCAACGATATATAAGTTCTATTTGTGCTATATTTGTAATCTATTTGTGCAGTATTTGTAATCTATTTGTGTTATATTTGTTTTAAAGGTTTTTATTCTCGTTTGTCAACACTACCACTACTACGTGATGTGCTTCGATTTCATGTCATGTAAGATTCATCTTATTGACAATTCAAACCAGCTAGACAAGCATGAAATATCTGCAAAATATGGAGAAACACCAAGCAGGCTGGTACGTCCATTTTACAAGTTTAATTTTAGCATTACAATTTGTATGTCCACATCGAAATATAATGTTAATGCGTAATACTGCAGGTGAAGCTGTTCATTGACTTCCTGAATGAGAAACAAGCAAAAGACAGAGGTGAAATTATGGGGAACGCAAGGATTGAAAGGATGAAAATGAATTGGCGAAATTCAACAAGCTTGATTGTGGTGTATATGACATGTTGCACATGGAATCATACATGGGGCAGAAAGCTGATGAGTGGGAGAGTGATCTAACAAAAGCCAGCAAACTTGATTTGAAGAAAAAAAGGATGGTGATTTGCCGGAAACTACTGGGTGCGGATTGCAACAATAAGAGTGAAGCAGTTTGTGAAACAGCTAAAAAGTTTTTCAGAAAAAACTGCAGGGCAAAGGATTTCGACATGGACGACTACTTAGATAAAATTAGGCGTTAAATGGTTATTTGAAGTATAAGCGTGTGTAGGACATGGCTACATTATCGTTATGTTTTAAACTATGTTTTTGGTTAGGGATTTGGATGTTTTTTTTTAAACTGGAATACATTATGTTTCTAATTATATTACTTTTAGTAGCCATTATAAGTCGTTAATATTTAAATGTAAGCATTTAAGTTGTTTATTTGTAAAATTCTAAATATTAATATGAGTACCTTTTTTCTAAATTTCTTTGTAATACATTGTTTTCTATTAAAATAATTATTCAACTATTTCTAATTATTGTGCAAGTTTTTTAATAAAAAACACGATGAAGTGAAAAAATAATATTTAATTTCACAACAACTATTGCAAAATATATCAGAGCAATAGAGATACTTTAAAAAAAAGTTAAGTAAACATTTTAGAGCTAATAAAAACTTTAAAGTGATAAAAATCCATATACGACATTACTATGTGAAACAACCATTATTTAACAACTGTTTATTTCTCAATTCATATGAAATGAAAACAAAACATACATAAAAACATACAAAAACTATTATAAAAAAACAATTCACTAATAAAAAACAAATATGATAGTTTGATAATATATTAATCCATGAAAAAAAAATTCAAAAGAAAAATGAACAAAGCAAACAATATCTAAACACTATCACTGCTTGCCAACACTATTGACTTTGTCACAATTACGTGAATCTTGATTAGCCATCTGCTTGCACTTCTTACACAACCTCATTGGTTTCTTCAACATCCTCTAAGCCTTATCCTTGCGAGACAAAATACGACTACCACTCCCTTTAGTTTTAACAACATCCAGAGGGTGTACATCAACTATCTTCGGAATCTCTGCACCGTAAAACCTACTGAACATACGGTTCTTATCACCAACTGAATCAAGGTGATCCTCGCCCGATATATTCTTGCCTGCAGTATCAAGTGCACTATGCAAATCGGACAACTTACTAACATCACCATCAAACTTCTGCAGCCACCCATAAAATGATGACGTAAGCCTATTCATCAATTTCTTATTCTGATCCACATTCTCAAAATGTTCCAGACTTCCAACCTCTAATAACTGAACATTTGTAATCAAATGTGCCTTCTTCCATCTGTCAATTAAATATTTTTCTGGAATGGAATGCACAAACTTACTCTTCAGAACAAAAAATATATGAGAACACAAAACACCCAACCTTTCAAATAACTTGCATGAACATATGTACTCCAACAAGCCTTCATCGTAAACAACGACATAAGTATCACCCAAATCATCAATTACCCTACGTGTATCCTTACCACCAATAACTTGTCTATCAGTAAGGGCAATTCGATTCAATGCACCTTTAATCTCTTGAAGAACTCTTTGAAAAAACTTAGACGAATAAACACGGGCAGCATGTTTCTCCAGCTCAAGATCTGTAGACAAAGACGGGAAAAATGCTTTATCTAAATAATTTAATTTTGCACTTTGGTACCTTTGAGCATCTAATGCATGGTTGAAATGCATCCAAAATTCCAACAAATTGGACCGCGAACGAGTGTATCTCTTATAAAAGCTATTTTCACACTCCGAAATAGACGTCGTCCGAAGCAACCCACTTAGATTAAAACTCCTAAAATATGTAGGAACCCAGAACCTACGATTTTCAAACATTGTAGAAAACCAAGGATCACCTTCCAAACCATACCTAGACATAATTCCATCCCAACATGAATCAAAATAATCTGCCTCAATGAGCTCCGACCAAACACATGCATTTAGCTCCTTCTTGAAATCTTCATCTGCTCGCAAAGCTTTTGAAATCTTATCAGCTACCTTAATCATTATGTGCCACATACACCATCTATGACGCGTTCTGTTCAACACCCTTTCAACAGCAACTTTCATCCCCAAATCCTGATCCGTAATAATTAAATTAGGACTTCGACCCATAGCATCAACAAACTTCTCAAAAAGCCAAATAAAAGATGCTGCATCTTCCATTGACAACAACCCTGCAGCAAATGTGACCGGTTTGCCGTGGTTGTCCTTACCGGTAAACGGCGCAAAAATCATACAATACCTGCACAGGTGAAACTAAAAATTATGCAACTTTTAAAAGATATTTCTGCATCTTATTTATTTGTTTTATGTATATATATAAACACCGAAATCAAACGAATCAACCCCATAAATTTCAAATAAAATAAAAAACTCATAAAAAAAATAACAAACTTACTTGTTTGTCGAGTACGTCGTATCAAATGCAACAGAATGCCCAAAAATCTGAAAATTCCTACGACAAATGGGATCACACCAAAACAACCTAGTTAATTTGTCCTCAGAATCAACTTCGTAATGGTATATAAAGGCATCACACAACTCTTTCTTCCTTTTCATATCGTTCAATAACATCTGAGCATCGCAACCTTCAACGAATGCCTTCATATCTCTTGAAAAGTTACGAACCTCAATAACAGAACAACCAACGAAATTTGTACCCCCCATCAACTCCCTCAGCAAATTATAAGATGCAGTAGGTCCAATACTAGAACCAGCGCAATCCATAATAAACTTTTGATGAACAAGATCAATATTACGATTTACCTTCATAAAATGTCTATGTGAAAAATCAACCATATCGTGATTATGACCCTCAACAAATAAATGAGCTACATATCCTACGTCAGCAACATACTTGAACACAACCCTTGCATTACAACGACACCTAGAAGAAACCCTCCTCCTAATCTTGGAATTAGACAAATCATAGTCTAATATATCCACATCCCCAGCAACAAATTTATCGCCCTCATGATTGCACACTACATACCTCCAAGTCAACACATCCTTAACTCTCTTAGAACTAGATAAACGAACATCGAACCCAACAAACTTAGCATATACCCTGTAAAAGTCTACACCTTCATCCAAAGTAGTGAATACTTTGCCCTTATGAGGTTTCAAAGCCTCCTCGCAAACCGGAGTAATAACAACTGCAAAAAAACAAAAAATAACATATTAAAATGAATACCAATAAAAATAAAAATATTAGATGAATATTATAATATTGATACAAAATTATGCAAAACAAATAAGCATTATGTGCAATATAACCTAAAAAAAATTGCAGAACTATAAACATAACATACTATTCACAATAAAATAAATAACATAACAAACTCATAAAAAAAAACTCACTTACTATACGCAAAAAAAAAAAAACTATATTTTACGCACGTTCACAGGAGATCAATGTGTACATTATTCTACAGAAATACTCATACAACAACTTTCACGAAAAAAAATGCCATGCACATAAAAAAAATGTAGAAAAACATAAACCCGTACAAAAAAACTATAAAACATAGAAAAAACAATTAAAGAAAACCAGAAATTTACGAAATATCGCTATGCAAACGTTAAAAAAAAAACTTTACAAAATTATTAAAAAAAAACACTTTCACATACCATCGTCATATTTATCCATGGGGACGACTGCAACGGACATTATAACAGCAGGTCGAAGAAGAATTCCAAAAGAATAAGAAATTATAGAACAATTGAACGATTCGTAAAAAAAATAATAAAGGAACGAGTAAAAGGTTGAAAAAATGAAAACTTATACGATTACAAAAAAAAAATATAGGATACAATTAAAAAAAGGATCGAATATACTAAAAAAAATAAGGAATAAAAAGACTTGCCAAAAGATATTAGAGAGAAAATCATGGAATATGTTATGGAAACAAAAAAAAAGAAACATAATATACCAAAAATACCCTATTAAAACATAAAAAATAAAACATAATTTAGGAAATCAAATAAATCAGGAACGTCCAAAATGAAAAATCAAAGGACATGATTAGTTCTCATTTCACATCTAAGAGGTGGTTCACATATGATCACACCTCTCTCTCTCTATATATATATATATATATACCAATTAAAACATCCCCTTATTATCATATATATAATGTTGATATATATAATTACATGAATTTCCAAGTAAAATTCCCTTATTTCTATATAATTTATAATCCATGAATTACTTCTCCTTACTACAAAATTACTCCATCCCAATTAATATATAATTTAATCCAACTCAAAGTATATTCAAATTCCAAATCACAATTTAAATGAAATCGAGGACTCTCAAAACCATTAATACAAAAAATTAAGATGAGAATCTCTTTGTTAAATCAATCGAGCCTTACATTTGCTTAACGACATACGGGGTGTTACAGTACTGCAGCTCGCACAACTTCATTTTTGTTGATTTGCATGATGTCCCATTCATGTGCTTGAAGCTGGGCGAATACTTCTTTAGCACTCATGGCTGATAGACCCTCCTTCAGGCTGGTCACCTTAACAAACCAGTCCTTCTTTGGTATTTTGGAGAGTATCTTTGTGTTTATGTTAGGAAGTTCATATGTTCTTCCCAGCTCCTTCAGTTCAGCCACGATGGAGTTGAATCTCGCTTCCATGTCATTGATTGTTTCTCCAGGAAGCATTTGGAATGATTCATATCTGTCTACGCAATGTTGTAGCTTGTTTTTCTTAATTTGATCGGTCTCTATGCTTAGAGTGCCTAGAAACTCCCACATTTCTTTAGCATTCTCGTGGGCTGTCCAACATGCTTGAGAAATCTCCTTGCAGAATTTAATTTTTCTTACGGTGGAGTTATTTATCTAAGGGACCATAAGCATGAATCAATGAACACTTTTTTTTTCAAGAATTTAGGTTGAGATTCCTATGGAAATTGATGAAAAAGAGAATATTGGAGAAAGTGTGGCAAAGAATGAGAGTTCGGTGGTTGGAAAAGAGGTTCGGTGAGTGGAAAGATAGAGTGTGAGATTTTAGTTCAGTGGGGGAAGAGAGTTTGGTGGGTAGAAAAATGGAGTATGCAAGAAGAAATGAAATTACAGTCACAGAGCATGAGGTCCGTGATAATGATAGACTGAGTGATAAGAACCTAGTGAGGTGGAAAAAATGGAGTATGCAAGAAGAGATGAAATTACAGTCACAGAGCATGACGTCCGTGATAATGATAGACTGAGTGATAAGAACCTAGTGAGGTAGCATTTTATAAAGGTTGAGGAAGAAGAGAATATTGAAGAAAATGTAGCAGATGATGAGAGTTCGGTGGATGGAAAAGAGAGTTCGGTGGGTGGAAAAATGAATTGTGAGATTCTCATTTCGGTGGGAAGGGAGGAAAGAGAGTTCGATGGATAAAAAATGGAGTATGTAGGGAGAGAGGATATTACAGTCAATGAGCATGAGTGTCGTGATAATAATAATAATAATAGAGTAAGTGATAATAACATAGTGGTGCATTATCTGTAGCTTCTGGGTTGGGTTTTTATTTGTCACTGATGATTCCATTTTTACTTTTACTGTAGCCCTAATGGTTGTGGCAATGACCACTATTTCTAAGCTGGCGAGCAACAATATTGTTAAGATCACTGCAATGTGCTATTATTATTATTATTATTTTTAAATTATTTATTTAGAGAATGTGCTATTATTATTATTATTATTATTTTTATTATTTTTATTGATACAAATAACCCATATTTATAATAGTATCTAATGGTTTTGATTTAGTCACCCCTACTTTAATAAAATTGATCTAATTAGTGTTTTAGATCATTCTTCATAAATCTATACATATCTTATATTTTCTAGAGACCTCTATAATTTCAACATAACCTAATTTTAGAGAGTAGGCTATTATAATTTTTTTTGCTTAAATTTCTAAAGCTAAAAAAAAGTAAATTCTAAACTATAATATTTTAAAAATAAGGTAAAATTGATAATTAATTAAATTGGGTTAAGATTTATAATTTTCAGCTATTAATTTTAACACATTATGAAATATATTAATAATGATGTGATAAAATATAAATATGGAAAAAAATAATATTAATGTTAATGTGGAAGGAAAATGACAAAATAGTAACTAATTAACTTCTTTGCTTTAATATATTAATAGATAGATGTATTAGCATTAAATATTCTTATTTGAATCACTTATTTTTTTTTCATCAATTTCTTGATTTATGTCAGCAATTCACCGCTTCTCTTGTATTATAGATATTGATTAGTGGGTACCTATTTTAATTACTTAATATGCATATTAGTTGTGCAATGCGAGTAGGGGTGTGCACGGTCCGGTTTGGCCGGTTTAAAGGGTGAAGTACGGATCAAACCAATAGATACGGTTTGAAATTTTTATAAACCAAACCAGCCGAATAATTATTTCAAACCAAATCGGCCAAACCATATTAAAACGGTCTGGTTCAACCGGTTTAAACGGTTTGAAGATTATTCATTTAATAATATTGCAAACAATGAAATTTGTATATCAATTTGATTATTAATTATTAATAAAAGAATGATACACAAAATAAAACTAATATAAATATATCTCGCTCATTATTAATTATAAGTATGAGAAAAGAAATAAATAAATAATGTTATGGTTGCAATAAACTATCAAATATAAATTGATTTATAGGGTTATAATTCGAAAGAATATAAGCATCAGACATATATATCAATATAATTGATATTTTAGCTTTCTATCTAATAATATTTTATTATCATTATTTTATTTAGAATTATATTATTTATACGGCCGGTCCGGCCGAAACGGCCAGTTTTATCCTTCAAACCGTCGGCCAAACCAAATCATCCGGTTTGAGATTTTTCAAACCAACCCAGCCAATTATTTTTCTCAAACCAACCAAACCGGCCAAATTAATTTGGTTTGGCTGGTTCGGCCGGTTTCGGTCAAACCGTGCACACCCCTAAATGCGAGCATACCATGAAGATTTAAATTGCTAGCAACATTTCAAAGCCAATAAAAACCCGCAGTTTAACAATATTTCAAAATAACTCCAAACTAAAAACTAACAAAAAAACCATAGGTTAATCAGTACTACAACAATATATCAACATTTAAAAATAATTCCAAAATGTAAAACAACACACCAAAATTTAAATATTCATGCACCAAATATAATAGCTCGTTTCGAGAAATGAAATGAGATAATGTATAGAACAGTGTACATGAACCTCCAAATTTTCTAACTAAAGAACACAGATGCAGCTTAGAAGATCCACCAATATTTTGGTATTTTGGTTTGCTCACATTCCTAATAATCAATGGCCATATAATGGCCTGCGAATGTCAGTGAACATCCTAAAATTCAATTTTAAAAAATATATATAAGTGATAAAGAATTTATTTGATGTATCAAAATCATATCTGTAGATAACCAAATATATGGTTATATTTGTTTTTTTCTCTTCTAATCATGTGAGATTACTACAGTTTTCCATGATATTGAGGGAAGATAATTATAAACATTTAAAACAATCACTAAATTACACTTACAAAGATCCGCTAATTATGGATGAGCAAAATTTTTAAAATTTTAATACATGGAGGATTATTATAATCATTATCATTATTATTATTATGAGAATTGTCAATTTATGACTCAAAAGATAGTTAAATTATCAATTCAGGACCCGAAAGATCATACAATTAACAATTCTCAATCCAAGACCTTTGGGTCCTGGATTGAGAATTTTTGTGATCTTTCAGATCCTGAATCAATAAAAATCCTTATTATTATTATTATTATTATTTTGTTTAATGTAACAATCGTGTCTGTACTACCCCATTCATGACCTTTAATTTGCATGAATAAACGATTCCATTTTCACGAAGACCTCATTGAGTCAAATCAACTGTATTTTTGCACCTTTGATATTCCTTTATTTTGGTAGGGTTATAACATGACTGTCTGATAATTTGAAATTTACCTTAATTTTTTGTCAAAAAAAAAAGGACTAATAAGTGAGATGAACGAAATTAAAAAATGAGACTAATAACACAAGATAGAGAAAATATATAATTAGCAGTATATACTTAATATATTATGCTCCCCCGTCCCATTAGAATAGGCCCACTTACCGAATTTGGCGTCCCAATTAAATTAGCTCATTTTTAAAAATGGCAACTTTTTCATACACAACAATAAAATTTTCATTCCACTAACTCATTCTACACTCACAACTCTTAATTTCCGTGCCGAAAAGAAAGGGGCTTATTAAAATGGGACGGAGGGAATACAAGAGTAGTGGAGCACTCTTTATTTTGGCGGTGAAAATGGCGCCCATTATATTTATCATGCTAAGCCTTATTCATGCAAAACAAATACATTAAGTTATTACTGCCGTATTTTTATCAGTTTAAAGTGACTTACAACCTGAAACTTGTTGGCATTAGTATTTAAATTTTTTTATCAATTTCAAAAGACTCATAACTTGAGAGTTTGTTGATATTAATATTTCAACTCAGAAAAGTTTTTCCAGTATTGATATTCCTGCTTCTTATGATTTAGTTGGTGTATATAAGGTCAACAATCAATGTTTTTCATAACTTGGAAAGTTGGAATAAAATCAAAACCCCATTGGACAAAGAAAATGATCAGCTCAACCTTTGAATATTGATCAATATATAATACTCCCTCCGTCCCGGTTGATTAGTCCCCTTGAGATTTGGCAAAATAACCAATGCGAGTAGAGATAAAGGAAATGAGTATTTTATTAGTGAGTCGATATTAACTTTCCATTTTAGGTAAAGGGACAATTAAATGGAACGGACGAAAAAGGAAAAAGGGACTAATGAAGTGGGACGGAGGGAGTATATGTTACTCAGACATTCCATAGTCCTGGGCCTGCACCTCCTTCTAGCCTTGAATGACATTTGGGCCCAAAACCAATAACTTAGATGGGCCAATAATTACAATAATTATACATTCTTTTTGGACCCAAATAATAAGTTAGCTTCTACCCTTAGATTCTTAAGTTAATCATTTTTTAACTTAATTAAGTTATTATTTTAAGGAGGGGAAATGATGATATAGGTTCTAAAATTAGAAGACAAAAAACACAATATATATTCAATTATATTTATATATAGTTAGGAATATTAATTTAGCGCGAGACTGAAAGATGGAACATGAATGACCCAAGCAAAACAATGATTTAATAACTTAATATCAAATAACTTTGAACTAAAAAGAAACTGGACTAAACAAACTGGCCGGGTTAGGTCATGATCAGTCCAAAAATCTTTCTTTTTAAAAATAATAATAATAAATATATTCATCAAAATCCTAATTTCTCTAAATACATGCAATTGCAAACACATTCTACTCCCCTGTGAGTCTGTGACCCAGGACCTTAAACCCTCGGTCTCTCTAGAATCGGGTAAGAGACATTCCTTCGCCAGACATTCTCCCTAGTTGCTGTTACTCCTTTTTGTAGTGCGTTGTGTCCACATTTCTTGAATTTGGCTGAGTATTTTTCCCCTTAATTTTGTTCCGGTATGTCCATTATTTGATTAGTTTATATAATCTGAAATGCATTTTGATTCAGTGGTTCTTTTGAACTGCAAGTGTTGGATATCAGGGAATGAGGTTTTGTTGAATGCAGCTCTTTTAATGCGAATGGAATTCATTATTGCTTGACTTGGCGTAATTTCTTGTTTCTTATTTGTTTTTGTTCTTTTGGGGATTGGTGTGATGCTTTTCTTGGGATTTATATGTTGATTGTTTGATGTGTTGGGATTTAGCTGGTGGGCTTGAACTTGATTTTTCCATGTTTCACTGTTTGGGATATCATAAATGAAAATTCCTTTTCTATGGTATCATAATACATTGCATGTTGTGACAGTAATAAATGAGGACATACTGTGGTTCCTAAAATTTTGTCTCTACTCAGTTTGAAATGATTTTGAATTTGTTCAATGCTTAATAGAACAGAAAAGCAGCACCATTGTGCTACACTCTACAATGAATCGACTGCATATGTCTCATAGAACCGTTTGATGGAACTTTTATTAGAACGTAGAAAAGACACGATAACACTCCTCCTTCGAGGCCAATCCTTCGCAGAGGCCCTCAGCTATTGCTGCTAACTTTCTTAATACTCAATGCATGACTAACTGATACTACTTCACTCTACTTATAAGTCTCTTAGAGCTTAAGAAGAGAAGTTAAGTAACTGATTAACTCCTAACCAATCCTAACTGCTCTATCAGTATCACTTGTCCAGAGTAATTTTTATGTTTTCATCTTCATGCGCTGAAATTGCAATCACCTTAATTTGTGTTTTCTTTTTCCCCTGAAAACCAAGATTTGGTGGCTACATCTTCTCTGCTCGCCAAATGAAGATGTCTGGATGTAGGTGGTTTTGGGGTGTCATATACACTATTTTCTTTGGGTGTAGCTGTTTCTCATTTTACTCCTCGAGGATTTGGGGGGGACGCGATACACTTGTGTTTGCAGCCATGAGTTTCATCGCGTATTTGGTTGGGTTTGCATATGTACCACATTCGGTTTATCTCATCCATCACTCTTTAAGAGATAAGCTAGATTCTATACCATCTGTACTCAGAATTTTGGAGCGTGTCATGTTTCCGTTATTTTCCATCTACATGAGTAGTGTTTTTGAGGATGCGGAATCTATGTGGTGCTGTGTTTGTCTGATGGGGAGCTTACTTAGCTTGGTCATGTTTTATGCCGACCCCTGTGACTATGGGCTATTTGCCTTTAAAGGCATGTGTTTGGGGTTAATCCCCCTTCTCCCTCGTTTTGGAAAGATTGCCATGTTAATCATTTATGGAGTTTCAGATTCCATATCTCAGCGCTGGACTAGCTCGATGATGCTCAAGCGTAAGCTAACATTTCTTTACTTTTTATGACTGAATTAATATGATACTACATAATTATTGATAGTTTTCATATATATGGCATGCTTGCAGATGCAGCTGAGGGTGAAGAGAGAGATTGTGAATGCTGACTGAATGTGAAACTGTTTCTCTTTTGCTTGATTTTGATTACTGATGTTCACTTGTTCTATATAAACAAGTACATCGTTCAGACAGTTTCAAACTCTGAATCAACTCCCATGATCATGGCAGCATAATCACCATTTATATAGTTTCTTAACTCCTGTCCAACTTCTGAGATGTATCAATCTTCGTTTCTGCCTCTAGCTTCTGCACTGTTTCACCTTTGGTAGCTCTTATTTCTGGTACTAATTCCTGAACAGGGTCAATGATACTGTTATATTCATCACGATATGAGATTTTCTCCTACAACTTTCTTTTTTCACTTGTAGTAGAATAGAAGGTTCAAGTCTCTCTCTCTTTATCCAAAAAAAAAAAAGTCTCTCTCCCAAAATTAGAAAATCTGTATGTGCGGTTACTGATGCGACAGCGTGTGTGATTAGTTCGTGCTTCTTTATTCAATTGCAAATCATGCAAATTCCCCCAAATACTAGTATGGTAAATAATCAATCATTGAGAACTTAGTGAATTCTTTATTATATGGTCTATATTGAGTATTTTTTTTTCCGTAAGCTCACAACTTAAGATGAGAATGTATCAATCTTCGTCTATATTCAAATTCATAAAGCCAATTATAGGTGATCAATATATTTTGGGCTTTAAATTTGAAGAAGATCATTACTAAGCGTTAGGAAAAGATAAAAGTCCACAATTGATAAAATACCGAGAACTTTCAAAGAATGAAATAGATCTTTAATATTTAAATTCATATGCTGACAAATTGAAATTGAGACTTTTTTTTAAAATTGTAATACATTAATTTAAAGCCACACATCCAAATAAAATATTTTCGTTAATACATCCCGAGCATGAGACTTGCCAAGTACATTTATAAATGCTTATTGATCATAATTAAAAGAGCGAATCAATCTTATGTATGCATCAAAATTATAAAGAATTTAAAAGATCAAATAAATTAAATGATACAACTCAATGTCATGAGCATTATGAACAAATATATTGATTTGTAATTATTGCTCGAGTTATATTTATGGGGGTTTGTGGACTTAATTAGAATATAGATATTGCAACTGATTGAAGATTATCATATTTAATTAGAATGACGGTTTCTATCTTCTCTCTGTATTCTCCACGTCTTTTCCCCATTTTCTTTTTGGTATTTAATTCTTACAACAAAATAGAATAAAGTAGATACTTGATTCTAAATTGTTTATACTGTCATCATTTTATAACACCGACCATTATGGAAATTGAGTAGAGGTGTTCATGGTTTGGCCGAAACCGGTCAAACCGGCCAAACCGTATTAATTTGGCCGGTTTGGCCGGTTTGAAATTTAATTTTCAAACTGGCGGTTTGAAAATTTTAAAACCGGATAAATTTGGTTTGGTTACGGTTTGGAGACTCAAACCGGCCGTTTGGGCCGGACCGGCCGTATAT
>JAPKLW010008303.1:0-13581 GCA_026898455.1 Plectranthus barbatus | reverse complement strand
CTGAAACGGATATGCTTACCTAAACGTCCAGACTAAGCAGGCCACACACAAATTGCCAACACCCAAAATACGGGTATAAGAGTACATGTAAGACTCGCCACCATGGTAAATCAAAGTGCAGTCAATCTGTGTGTGCCCCTTATCCTTCAGTTAGGTTTAAGATCATAGGAAGTATGTTAGGGATCTGGTTCATTCATATGTCAATGAGAATGGCGCATCCCACTGTTGATCCCATCAATACATAACCATGTACCGACACATCATGTAGCTAGGATAAGCCCACTTATGAACCGATGTGCCGCAGCTTACACCGACAGCCTATCCAGGGACCGTCTCAGCTGTGATACTGTTTATATCTCGCTAGGTCAAACGATTCATATAATCCTCTGTGATCTCCTACACACCATATGATCATCCCTATAGGCGAGATAATAGGATATTATGGTTCGTTGTATGTTTGTTCTATCAGACAGCGAGTATTGTTGCGGCAACTTATATGAAGACCAGTGTACAAAACACTTAATCATATATGCTTTCAGTATATAATCCCAACAATCTCCCACTTATACTTAAAGCATAATACCATTGCTTTACCAAAGTATTAAGTGTGTCTATACTGTCAATCACTCCCACTGCATTCTCGTCACCTCTTGTCACGATTTCTTGTATGATGTGATTCCACACATTCTATGTGTTTCACCACCTTGTGAGTCTTGGGTTCCTTTGAGTTTGTCATTGCACCAACATAATCACAATTCCTTGTGATTTAATTAGGCAAACTCAGAACACACACCTCTAGATGATGGCATTGGAGCTATACTGCTTCTTGCGAAGCTAATGAAGCTGACAAAAACTCAGCCTTCATACCGGAATCCGCAACACACTTCTGTATTAGATTCCTATAACTCCTCCTCCAAGGCCAACACATAGTTAGAGGTCGATTTCCTTTCCTTATGATCCTCCTGGATATTCGATGTCATTCAACTCACAAAGCTCATTCATTAACCAATAAGCCTATCCAGAGTTGAACTGATATCGGTTTAACATGCTTATAGCATTATATAGAAAGACAACAATCTTTCTTGCTATGAACGACTCATCACAGAATCAATTTAAGCGACTTGAGATACCTGAACATCCTTTTTCTTGTGACAACACAAGACTTTAATTCAAAAGGTGTTCCAAAATCTCATAAGTCCTACTTCTAAAACTGTTCGGATAACCATCCTTTATGCCTGACAATATCTCCACTCTGTTTCCGAAAGTGAAAATACCATCTACATAATGTGCAAGGAAAACCACGCTTTCGCTGACACATAACTGGTACATGAAACTCTCATTCTCGATAGACAATATCGAAATGTCTGTTTCATGACTTTGAAGCTCCCTTAAGTTCATACTTGAACTACATTGACTTCCAGACATGATGCTTTGCACATAACTTTATCTGGTTGTTGCATACAGATTTTGTCGCCTTTATCAAGGTACCCATTTATAAAATACGAATGACGTCATCTATCTTCCAGATATTTAGATTCATATGTGCTGTTATGGTTAAAAGAATTCGAATGAGTTTAATAATTGCAACTAGTGAGAAAGTCTTGTTGTGAAACATACCTTACTCACTAACCTAGACTCTCAAATATACTAGGTTGCCATTCGAGCACTTTTCTTGTATATCAATCAGTTGCTTATAGCTGGTAAGCTATTTGGCAATCACTGATCCTGATACACAACCATAACACTTACTGATTCATTTCTGAATCCATGACTTGACGTCATTAAACTACATCTTTTGTCTTAACAGCTTCGTTGCGCTTTAAGGGATAAGTACGATGTTGTTCATTTAGCTGGGAACAAGTCCAGAGACTGTTTCCACGAACTAGTACCATTAAGCCTGTTAAGGCAACCTCCCACTGCAACGATGCTCCTTTTACGTTGTCAGTTAATGGTGCATTAATTTGTGGTTTATCACCTTACACAGGTGACCGTGCAATTGGTACCATACCTTCCAAGGTATGCTCAATATGTCACGGGGTATTTCCTGATGGATTTGAATTGTCTTCTCTAAAACGTTAGAGAACAATCTCACATTTGGATTCATGGTTGCATCCTATACAACTTGCTTGTATCTAGAATTCACAAAGCAACCATCTTTTTCGTTTACCCGGAATAGCCCACAAAGCAGTATTAGCTTAAACCTTTCTTCAAACCAATCAGTTACCTATATCAGCTTAACAGCCGAATTACCCATCATTGCTCTTTTGACAGAGTCAAGGTCTGCTAGGGTATTTGGAACTGATTTGGAAGACACTAGATTAAGCAAACACACAACTGCTTTTGGCGCTGTTCCCAAAAACGAAAATTTGGCAAAGCTGGCATAACTTATAAACTTTTAAAGAATTTTATTTCGTTTTACCTACATAATCCCAATCGAGGAATAATAGGCGTACTTTACTGGGATGCAATCCATTTGCTCTGCTAGATACTGTAAAACCCCATCACTTAAGATATACCATAATGTTTTTACGGTCTTGTTTAACTTATTCTCTACCTTAGTCTTGAACGCTCTTGATTAAAGCAAGAGACTAGGACTTGTAGTGAACTAGATAAACATATCCAAATCCTAAGTGATTTCAGTATCAATGCCTGTTAAGGCAACTGCAGAAGTAGACTCAAACCAGCAAACTAGAGCAAACAAGAAATAACCTATAGAGATACAATCGCCTATTAAAAGGCCTGGTTACCATCTTAAACCTCTAAGTAGTTGTCATAAGTACCATTCTTAGGAATACCTGGATTGGATCCATAATTCCATGAATTACTTAAAACTACTTAGACTGATGTAACCTATCTCTATAGAGATTCTTTTAAATTATACCTTAGAACACTGATAGTTTATTTAATCAAGTAATGAAGAGATAATCATCTATAATAGAAAACACTATTATTCATTCATGATAGATAAACTCTATCAAATAACTGATAATCCATTAGAATAGATGAAAGATATGTTTATCAAAACCAAAACAACATCTCTTCAGAAACTTGAATTAAAACAGGGTTTTTAACATAAACTCAAAGTAAAATCCCCATCAGCTGAAGTAGCAACTTCCAGCATCAATCTTGGAGATGGTAATCCCGCCATCTTCAAGCCTTAAGCTTGATTCCCTGCAAAGTCTAGCAAACACGATTAGTGACCTCAGTTACCACTACCCACTAAAGGGTAGAAAACCGATACTAAACATGTTTCAACAAGCAATGCAAAAGATGATGTACCTTGTCCCTTAGTTATCAAACTTGGACAATTTACTTTCCAGTGACCCTTCTTGCCACACTTGAAACATTTGTCCTTCTAGTTATCTTTCTTTCCTTTGTTCTCTCCTTTACTATTCTTTTTCTTCATGTCATTACGACACGATTTAGAAGAACTTTTAGCAGGAGATCTGGAATGAACTGATAAAGCAAGACTGCTCCCACTGCTTCCTTCATTCCTCTTTTCTTTGACATCACTCTTTCGACTCGGAAGCAAATCAGAGTGACTCACAGAAAAGACTGAAGAAGCTTCTGTTGATACAAGATCCTTGAGCAGACTGTGAACAGTATACTCACTCTTGTTTTTCTCAACAGAAATTCTGAAGTCATCGAATGACTTTGGTAACGTGTTGAGTATCAAGTCAATTTTGACATCATTGTCAATTTGACCACCCATTAATGTGTACTCATCTATGAGCTGGATGAGTGATTCCACATGTTCACGTACCGAACAGTTCTGACCCATTTTCTGTCTTACAATACGCTTGATAAGACTGGATCTAGCATGTCCATCGAGTCCGCCATATGCTACGTCACGACGTCGCATAATGTCACACGCAAACCATACATCACTATAACGAGGACGCAGTGCATCTGACATACCAGCCAAGATATATTGTCTGGCCATGATGTGATACTGTGCACGCTCCTCATCGGAAGATGTATTGGTCGGCGAACTCGGACAGGGAGTTTGCAGAACAAACAAATGTCCAAATGAATCCAAGAGCTTGACAATGTCACTTTTCCATCCAGGAAAATTCGGACCAGTCAAAGAATTGTGTACGATTGAATTAATGAGCGATGCAATAATAGACATATCTAAAAACAAATAAGCGAATTAAAGTAAGCACATACTACGAACAATTGAAACAAATATGCATAGAACCTTTAGATAAAACAATGCAATTTGCTTCCTCCAGTTGCCCAAGCTAATTTACTGCAAGCTGCTTCAGCAGACGTTTACAGCAAACGCTCAACCAGACCAAAATGAACCTTTAATTTCTTAACATGCCAGGTATCTTAAGCAAAAGAAATTAATATTGGAGATCTTAAGACCATGTTCACCTATCCGGAGCAGGGACATCATTCATGAGTTATACTCCAGGCAACATCTAAGCCAAAGTAACCACAAGCCTAACTCCAGATATTAAAAGGCGATTCGACATACGTACTAGACCCATGCGTCCTGCCCTTAACATCCTTTGTTATCTCATTTAGTTTAATCTTAGAGACCAGTGAAAGTTGTCTCAATGCAAGCCGCTTCAGCAGACGTTTGCTTAGAGGCTCCCACTTCTCATCTTAAACTAAATGTTTTATTTAGAAACCTCATCACATTAGAACTTGTAATTTATTTCTAACGCAAGCTGCTTCAGCAGACGTTTACGCTTCGAAATGCCTTACTTCTAATGAGAGGTCGTATTTGTGGAGGTCTAATGATCTTGGTTAGAAAAGAACCGAAATCCAGCTTAGTATTTTTAATTCTAAAGGTTTCATGCGCACACATTATTTTATGTTGCCATAAATTATGTCATACCCAAAATTCCATCATAAATTAATATGATCCCGGAATTTATAGACACAATTTAAAACATAAAATAAATCACATAAGACATGCTCAAAATTAAAATTGCAACATGCTTATAACTGTAAATAATTAAAGCAAATAATCATGCTTTCCTATTATTTACTAGTGCGCAAATAATAAATCACATCAGTACGAGAAATAATTAAATAAACAAATAAAATTTCTCGTGGCACCTCAGATGCGATTACAACTGAAAAATAATTAAATCTAATCTATTACAAGATTTAATTACAATACAGCTCTTCAAACTGGGCCCCTGTTTCACTTGAAATCTGATTTGGACTGAGAAAATACCAATTGGGCTTCAATTAGGGTTTCTGGCCCAAAATAGCAGCCAAACCCTAATTTCCAGGACAGCGGGCAGCCTCCGGGCTGACAGGCCCGAGCCACGGCCCGAGTGAGCAAAAACCTAGGGTTTCAGCAAACCCTAGCCGCCACAGCCCAGCAGCCCTGTCGCCGCCGCCTTTCCGGCCGCAGGCGGCGGCCAGAGCTCGCGCCAGCCGCGCCTGCTTCAGCCCCGCGGCCATCCAAGCACCCCCAGCCACCGGCGAGCCATCTGTAGCCACCATGAATGAACAGCAACCGCAGCAGGAGTCGCGGTAGAACCCTCCGCCGTGCGCAGGGGGCGCGCGGCTCTGTCTTGCCCAACCATCGCCACAGTCGTCGGGACACGCGCGAACCAGAAGCAGCCGCAGCCTAGTGCATCGCGTGCGGCCCTCCGACGAGCTGCTCCAAGTCCACCGCCGCCGCGCCACACTGCAATCATCCACCATCGCGCGCGACAATGCGAGGCTCTGATTCGACGCCTGCAACACAACCACAGTCCTCGCCAGATCCGTGCGCTGCAGCCAAGGAAAACACGTGCGGCCCAGCCACAGGCATTTCTGCCTGCCGCCGCCACCTGCCATTCGTCGGAAACGCGTGCAGCAGCCAAGAAAACTGGGCGCGGCCCAGCCACAGGCGTTCTGGCTACTGCCGCCACCCTGTTGCCGGGCTAAACCCTAGTTCATGTCGCTTCCTTCGTTCTTCATTTCTTCCGGATCTCAGATTTTACAGATTTAAAAAATAGAAAATACAAAAAAATAGATCTAAATCTATTACATGATTTTCCCTATTAAATCTAACCACGGATTTTCTCGTTGTGAAAAACCAGATCCAAAAACGAGAAGGCCACGAGAACAAAAACATCCACGACAATTTAAATCCATCCATGAACATACATATTTATTTAATTTCAATTTATCCAAGATAGAGCCTAAGAACATGAACCTCGCTCTGAACCAATTGTAGGGTTTGAGTCTACGATGGACAACACGAGTTGCCATTAATTAAATTCTTGCCAATGATCGTTCTTAGGATACCAAGAATAAATTTTAATTAAATAAACCATGCAAACCTATGCATGGTCCTACAAAATTAATTGCAGAGGATGGATTAGAGAATACCTGATTTCACCATTTGATCTACAGATCTAGATCGGAGCCAACAACGATGAAATAGCCTTAGATCTGAGATAGAAAGCCGGCGATGGACAGTGGTTCCTACAGATCTGATCTTCTGATCTGTTCCCTTGCTCCTTGGAAATCTGGTGAGGATTATCTACCAAGTTGAATCCGAGATCCGGAGAAATCGATCAGTTTCTCCCTCAGATAGCCGCCGCCACTCTCTCTCAATTTTTCAATATACTGAAAACCCTAGTTATCACAACTTAATGATCTAATAGAGAGAACACCTATATATAGTGCTAGGGTTTTGAGAAACCCTAACCCTAATGGGCTGTGAGCAATTAATGGGCCAGACCAGGGATCAGATGCAAATAATAAAGTGGGCCCTCTTTATTAATTAATCCTTCCTTGTTCAACCCAGAACATAATTAATTAATAAAACATTGTTTTAACCTTCACCACGGTAATAATGTTGACTCGCCCCTTTATTACCACGTTATTAGGAACGGGTTGCACCAAACTAACATGATCCACATATTTAAGGTTTTAGACATTCATTAATTAATTTGGCTTATGACAATCAGCCACAATTAATTAATCTCTTATTTCCTGAGTAATGCCACTCACTCCTTTTCACTTATGCCTGAATTAAATAATTCAACCTGCAGGGTTTAGCATAATGAACCTTGTGAGCTCCTCAGGGAATGTCACCATCCTGAAACGGATATGCTTACCTAAACGTCCAGACTAAGCAGGCCACACACAAATTGCCAACACCCAAAATACGGGTATAAGAGTACATGTAAGACTCGCCACCATGGTAAATCAAAGTGCAGTCAATCTGTGTGTGCCCCTTATCCTTCAGTTAGGTTTAAGATCATAGGAAGTATGTTAGGGATCTGGTTCATTCATATGTCAATGAGAATGGCGCATCCCACTGTTGATCCCATCAATACATAACCATGTACCGACACATCATGTAGCTAGGATAAGCCCACTTATGAACCGATGTGCCGCAGCTTACACCGACAGCCTATCCAGGGACCGTCTCAGCTGTGATACTGTTTATATCTCGCTAGGTCAAACGATTCATATAATCCTCTGTGATCTCCTACACACCATATGATCATCCCTATAGGCGAGATAATAGGATATTATGGTTCGTTGTATGTTTGTTCTATCAGACAGCGAGTATTGTTGCGGCAACTTATATGAAGACCAGTGTACAAAACACTTAATCATATATGCTTTCAGTATATAATCCCAACAATCTCCCACTTATACTTAAAGCATAATACCATTGCTTTACCAAAGTATTAAGTGTGTCTATACTGTCAATCACTCCCACTGCATTCTCGTCACCTCTTGTCACGATTTCTTGTATGATGTGATTCCACACATTCTATGTGTTTCACCACCTTGTGAGTCTTGGGTTCCTTTGAGTTTGTCATTGCACCAACATAATCACAATTCCTTGTGATTTAATTAGGCAAACTCAGAACACACACCTCTAGATGATGGCATTGGAGCTATACTGCTTCTTGCGAAGCTAATGAAGCTGACAAAAACTCAGCCTTCATACCGGAATCCGCAACACACTTCTGTATTAGATTCCTATAACTCCTCCTCCAAGGCCAACACATAGTTAGAGGTCGATTTCCTTTCCTTATGATCCTCCTGGATATTCGATGTCATTCAACTCACAAAGCTCATTCATTAACCAATAAGCCTATCCAGAGTTGAACTGATATCGGTTTAACATGCTTATAGCATTATATAGAAAGACAACAATCTTTCTTGCTATGAACGACTCATCACAGAATCAATTTAAGCGACTTGAGATACCTGAACATCCTTTTTCTTGTGACAACACAAGACTTTAATTCAAAAGGTGTTCCAAAATCTCATAAGTCCTACTTCTAAAACTGTTCGGATAACCATCCTTTATGCCTGACAATATCTCCACTCTGTTTCCGAAAGTGAAAATACCATCTACATAATGTGCAAGGAAAACCACGCTTTCGCTGACACATAACTGGTACATGAAACTCTCATTCTCGATAGACAATATCGAAATGTCTGTTTCATGACTTTGAAGCTCCCTTAAGTTCATACTTGAACTACATTGACTTCCAGACATGATGCTTTGCACATAACTTTATCTGGTTGTTGCATACAGATTTTGTCGCCTTTATCAAGGTACCCATTTATAAAATACGAATGACGTCATCTATCTTCCAGATATTTAGATTCATATGTGCTGTTATGGTTAAAAGAATTCGAATGAGTTTAATAATTGCAACTAGTGAGAAAGTCTTGTTGTGAAACATACCTTACTCACTAACCTAGACTCTCAAATATACTAGGTTGCCATTCGAGCACTTTTCTTGTATATCAATCAGTTGCTTATAGCTGGTAAGCTATTTGGCAATCACTGATCCTGATACACAACCATAACACTTACTGATTCATTTCTGAATCCATGACTTGACGTCATTAAACTACATCTTTTGTCTTAACAGCTTCGTTGCGCTTTAAGGGATAAGTACGATGTTGTTCATTTAGCTGGGAACAAGTCCAGAGACTGTTTCCACGAACTAGTACCATTAAGCCTGTTAAGGCAACCTCCCACTGCAACGATGCTCCTTTTACGTTGTCAGTTAATGGTGCATTAATTTGTGGTTTATCACCTTACACAGGTGACCGTGCAATTGGTACCATACCTTCCAAGGTATGCTCAATATGTCACGGGGTATTTCCTGATGGATTTGAATTGTCTTCTCTAAAACGTTAGAGAACAATCTCACATTTGGATTCATGGTTGCATCCTATACAACTTGCTTGTATCTAGAATTCACAAAGCAACCATCTTTTTCGTTTACCCGGAATAGCCCACAAAGCAGTATTAGCTTAAACCTTTCTTCAAACCAATCAGTTACCTATATCAGCTTAACAGCCGAATTACCCATCATTGCTCTTTTGACAGAGTCAAGGTCTGCTAGGGTATTTGGAACTGATTTGGAAGACACTAGATTAAGCAAACACACAACTGCTTTTGGCGCTGTTCCCAAAAACGAAAATTTGGCAAAGCTGGCATAACTTATAAACTTTTAAAGAATTTTATTTCGTTTTACCTACATAATCCCAATCGAGGAATAATAGGCGTACTTTACTGGGATGCAATCCATTTGCTCTGCTAGATACTGTAAAACCCCATCACTTAAGATATACCATAATGTTTTTACGGTCTTGTTTAACTTATTCTCTACCTTAGTCTTGAACGCTCTTGATTAAAGCAAGAGACTAGGACTTGTAGTGAACTAGATAAACATATCCAAATCCTAAGTGATTTCAGTATCAATGCCTGTTAAGGCAACTGCAGAAGTAGACTCAAACCAGCAAACTAGAGCAAACAAGAAATAACCTATAGAGATACAATCGCCTATTAAAAGGCCTGGTTACCATCTTAAACCTCTAAGTAGTTGTCATAAGTACCATTCTTAGGAATACCTGGATTGGATCCATAATTCCATGAATTACTTAAAACTACTTAGACTGATGTAACCTATCTCTATAGAGATTCTTTTAAATTATACCTTAGAACACTGATAGTTTATTTAATCAAGTAATGAAGAGATAATCATCTATAATAGAAAACACTATTATTCATTCATGATAGATAAACTCTATCAAATAACTGATAATCCATTAGAATAGATGAAAGATATGTTTATCAAAACCAAAACAACATCTCTTCAGAAACTTGAATTAAAACAGGGTTTTTAACATAAACTCAAAGTAAAATCCCCATCAGCTGAAGTAGCAACTTCCAGCATCAATCTTGGAGATGGTAATCCCGCCATCTTCAAGCCTTAAGCTTGATTCCCTGCAAAGTCTAGCAAACACGATTAGTGACCTCAGTTACCACTACCCACTAAAGGGTAGAAAACCGATACTAAACATGTTTCAACAAGCAATGCAAAAGATGATGTACCTTGTCCCTTAGTTATCAAACTTGGACAATTTACTTTCCAGTGACCCTTCTTGCCACACTTGAAACATTTGTCCTTCTAGTTATCTTTCTTTCCTTTGTTCTCTCCTTTACTATTCTTTTTCTTCATGTCATTACGACACGATTTAGAAGAACTTTTAGCAGGAGATCTGGAATGAACTGATAAAGCAAGACTGCTCCCACTGCTTCCTTCATTCCTCTTTTCTTTGACATCACTCTTTCGACTCGGAAGCAAATCAGAGTGACTCACAGAAAAGACTGAAGAAGCTTCTGTTGATACAAGATCCTTGAGCAGACTGTGAACAGTATACTCACTCTTGTTTTTCTCAACAGAAATTCTGAAGTCATCGAATGACTTTGGTAACGTGTTGAGTATCAAGTCAATTTTGACATCATTGTCAATTTGACCACCCATTAATGTGTACTCATCTATGAGCTGGATGAGTGATTCCACATGTTCACGTACCGAACAGTTCTGACCCATTTTCTGTCTTACAATACGCTTGATAAGACTGGATCTAGCATGTCCATCGAGTCCGCCATATGCTACGTCACGACGTCGCATAATGTCACACGCAAACCATACATCACTATAACGAGGACGCAGTGCATCTGACATACCAGCCAAGATATATTGTCTGGCCATGATGTGATACTGTGCACGCTCCTCATCGGAAGATGTATTGGTCGGCGAACTCGGACAGGGAGTTTGCAGAACAAACAAATGTCCAAATGAATCCAAGAGCTTGACAATGTCACTTTTCCATCCAGGAAAATTCGGACCAGTCAAAGAATTGTGTACGATTGAATTAATGAGCGATGCAATAATAGACATATCTAAAAACAAATAAGCGAATTAAAGTAAGCACATACTACGAACAATTGAAACAAATATGCATAGAACCTTTAGATAAAACAATGCAATTTGCTTCCTCCAGTTGCCCAAGCTAATTTACTGCAAGCTGCTTCAGCAGACGTTTACAGCAAACGCTCAACCAGACCAAAATGAACCTTTAATTTCTTAACATGCCAGGTATCTTAAGCAAAAGAAATTAATATTGGAGATCTTAAGACCATGTTCACCTATCCGGAGCAGGGACATCATTCATGAGTTATACTCCAGGCAACATCTAAGCCAAAGTAACCACAAGCCTAACTCCAGATATTAAAAGGCGATTCGACATACGTACTAGACCCATGCGTCCTGCCCTTAACATCCTTTGTTATCTCATTTAGTTTAATCTTAGAGACCAGTGAAAGTTGTCTCAATGCAAGCCGCTTCAGCAGACGTTTGCTTAGAGGCTCCCACTTCTCATCTTAAACTAAATGTTTTATTTAGAAACCTCATCACATTAGAACTTGTAATTTATTTCTAACGCAAGCTGCTTCAGCAGACGTTTACGCTTCGAAATGCCTTACTTCTAATGAGAGGTCGTATTTGTGGAGGTCTAATGATCTTGGTTAGAAAAGAACCGAAATCCAGCTTAGTATTTTTAATTCTAAAGGTTTCATGCGCACACATTATTTTATGTTGCCATAAATTATGTCATACCCAAAATTCCATCATAAATTAATATGATCCCGGAATTTATAGACACAATTTAAAACATAAAATAAATCACATAAGACATGCTCAAAATTAAAATTGCAACATGCTTATAACTGTAAATAATTAAAGCAAATAATCATGCTTTCCTATTATTTACTAGTGCGCAAATAATAAATCACATCAGTACGAGAAATAATTAAATAAACAAATAAAATTTCTCGTGGCACCTCAGATGCGATTACAACTGAAAAATAATTAAATCTAATCTATTACAAGATTTAATTACAATACAGCTCTTCAAACTGGGCCCCTGTTTCACTTGAAATCTGATTTGGACTGAGAAAATACCAATTGGGCTTCAATTAGGGTTTCTGGCCCAAAATAGCAGCCAAACCCTAATTTCCAGGACAGCGGGCAGCCTCCGGGCTGACAGGCCCGAGCCACGGCCCGAGTGAGCAAAAACCTAGGGTTTCAGCAAACCCTAGCCGCCACAGCCCAGCAGCCCTGTCGCCGCCGCCTTTCCGGCCGCAGGCGGCGGCCAGAGCTCGCGCCAGCCGCGCCTGCTTCAGCCCCGCGGCCATCCAAGCACCCCCAGCCACCGGCGAGCCATCTGTAGCCACCATGAATGAACAGCAACCGCAGCAGGAGTCGCGGTAGAACCCTCCGCCGTGCGCAGGGGGCGCGCGGCTCTGTCTTGCCCAACCATCGCCACAGTCGTCGGGACACGCGCGAACCAGAAGCAGCCGCAGCCTAGTGCATCGCGTGCGGCCCTCCGACGAGCTGCTCCAAGTCCACCGCCGCCGCGCCACACTGCAATCATCCACCATCGCGCGCGACAATGCGAGGCTCTGATTCGACGCCTGCAACACAACCACAGTCCTCGCCAGATCCGTGCGCTGCAGCCAAGGAAAACACGTGCGGCCCAGCCACAGGCATTTCTGCCTGCCGCCGCCACCTGCCATTCGTCGGAAACGCGTGCAGCAGCCAAGAAAACTGGGCGCGGCCCAGCCACAGGCGTTCTGGCTACTGCCGCCACCCTGTTGCCGGGCTAAACCCTAGTTCATGTCGCTTCCTTCGTTCTTCATTTCTTCCGGATCTCAGATTTTACAGATTTAAAAAATAGAAAATACAAAAAAATAGATCTAAATCTATTACATGATTTTCCCTATTAAATCTAACCACGGATTTTCTCGTTGTGAAAAACCAGATCCAAAAACGAGAAGGCCACGAGAACAAAAACATCCACGACAATTTAAATCCATCCATGAACATACATATTTATTTAATTTCAATTTATCCAAGATAGAGCCTAAGAACATGAACCTCGCTCTGAACCAATTGTAGGGTTTGAGTCTACGATGGACAACACGAGTTGCCATTAATTAAATTCTTGCCAATGATCGTTCTTAGGATACCAAGAATAAATTTTAATTAAATAAACCATGCAAACCTATGCATGGTCCTACAAAATTAATTGCAGAGGATGGATTAGAGAATACCTGATTTCACCATTTGATCTACAGATCTAGATCGGAGCCAACAACGATGAAATAGCCTTAGATCTGAGATAGAAAGCCGGCGATGGACAGTGGTTCCTACAGATCTGATCTTCTGATCTGTTCCCTTGCTCCTTGGAAATCTGGTGAGGATTATCTACCAAGTTGAATCCGAGATC
>JAPKLW010008302.1:0-13583 GCA_026898455.1 Plectranthus barbatus | reverse complement strand
TTTGCTAATGCCTTAGCAAACATTTTCTTTAGCATTCTCTGATGTCTACTGGATATGCTTCTAGCACCCTATTTTATTACAACTCAATATTCATCCTATACAGGACATTACAATAGTTGCTAGACTATGCTAAAATTCAGCAATGATCGACCAAATGCTAAGGCTTTGATTCAACAAAACCTATTACAAATTTGATCCTAAGGGGAGAATTATGAAATAATTCCCAACAATTTCCCCCTTTTTTGTGCGATCAAAGCCTACTATCGATTGCTGAGACTTAGTAGATATAGACCTGAAGATTACAATATTTTTGCTAGACAAACTATTTCAGAATTTATCCATATATAGTCTCTAGCAACATGATTGGTTTTAAATGGAATTCCCCCTCAAAATGTGCTGGGAAAAATTGTTTAACAAAACATAAATGTTGCAAGTATGATGTGCTAGAAATCCTAGCATCTTTAAGAGTAGTATACATTTACCAATCAGTCAGCATCGCAACCACATTCAGATTTTGTTGAATACACGAAGAGTGTATGTCAATTGATGTACGCACACGAAAAATCAGAAGTGGACAGTGAGATTTTGTCACGAATCTGATGATTTCATATAAAATTCTTAAAATTTGAGTACAATGAAATCAAAAGACAAAACATAGAAATGGAGGCAAAACAGAAAGTGATCAAGAGATAAACGACCTTAGTTCTGGGCATCAGGTGGAGGTTTTGACTTCTCAAGATCATCGACCCTTTTCATTGTCAAGGCCATGAGTTTCTCCATCCGAGCTTGATGATCTGCTCTCTACTTGACTTCTAATTCCATTCTATTTTCTAGCATGGTCTGTAGAAATTCCCATTCCTTCCTCGCCAGCTCGTCTTTCTCTGCTTTAATCTGGGCCTCCTCAGCAAATCCTTGGTCTTCCCCCTCTTTGAACGCAGCCAAAACAGAGGTGGGAAAGGATTTATGCTCGTCAAGATCAACTCGTAGAGTGACCACATTTGTCTGTACCGTCGAGACGGCTTCTTCCACATGCGTGATCTTCTCTTTGACCTGGCCAACCGTTTGCTGAACTTCGATCACAGAGGAATGAACTTCAGATACCGTGCCTCGTACATCAGCAATCTCCTTGCGAACTTCTTCATTTCTTTTGGCTTGTTGGATTTCGCGTTGGTGGAACGCTGTGTTGATCAGAGATGCCACATAGAACTGGATATTAACTTGTACCGGCTCAGCAGCAATGGGGGTATCAGGAATGATCATTTCAGTCCCTGTTTGCACGGTAGTACACGCACCATCTCCACCATCCACGATCATTGCAGCTGATTCTGAGACTAAGAGTTCCTGAACTTGAATGGTTGCGTTTTCCATTCCTGAGTCAACGGGATCTTTTGCACCTTCTTCAATCACAGTTGTCATCTGATTACTTGTCACAGTCTGATTTGACTCCAAAGCAGAGGCAGAGGTTTCTGGAGTTTGAATTAAGGCAGCAGCTTGATTAGAACCTTTCTGAAATGTAATCATTTCAGTGAAGCGTAGTCGCTGGGCTTCGTCTTCTTTGGCTTGCTCAATGGCAGCCAGCTCCATGCTGCGTACTCACATCTTCTCCTTGTATGCGGCTTTTTGTTGTTCATAGGCAACAACGGCACGCCTCTGACGCTTCGTTAACTGCATGTGAGCTGCAGAGCGTTCATCTGAAGCGAACTCTGAGGGGGGCGGCGATACGGATGCGGAAAACTGTCTGTAAGCACGAATGACCTTTAACCTCTCCAACACTTGTTTATCTGAGAATTGTTTCGTACACGGAGGTTGATCCATCCAATCATTTGCCTAAGCTTCTTCTGAGCGCCAAAAGTTCAAACCTTTCAAGGCGATGATTATCATCCGTTCCTCGAAGCATAACTCATGCATTGTATAGTCATAAATTTTCCATCGCAGAAGCTCCTTTCCAAGTAGCTTGCCCTCATCGGTCATTTCATCAACTTCAACATAAAACACCTCGGCAATGTCTCTCTTTACTTCTTCAGTGATAAACGCCATGATCTCAACACCCCAATCATTAAGATCAGCATTTAATTTGTCATCAAGGGAGACAACTACGCACCATTGAGCTACTCTTCTGGAGCGAAAGAGTTTTGCAGCCAGCCCATGAAACGGAATCCTCAAAACTTCATTTTTTACGGAGGGGAACTGTCGGAGAAATTTTGCGTCAAATACTTCATTGGATTCATTTTCATAATCAGATTCTGAAGAGCATGTGGAATCATCCAAGGCTCCAGCAGAAGATATTTCCTCTTCCATCTTCTCTTCTCCTTGTGCGCTGTCAGCAGCCGCGACGAGTGTCTCCTGAGAAACAGAGGCTCCTTCAGCAGATTCCACCATCATACTTTCCCCAGCAACCGGTTCTTCAGCATGACTCGCGGTTACTTCTTCAGCAGAAGATCTTACAACAGATGTTTGAGGTTCCTTTTCAGCAGAAGGATTCTTAGCAGAAGCTGCTGTATCTTCAATCTGCTGTCCAGTATTCTTATCTCTGGGAGGTAAGACAACCTCCATTCTCTGCGGCATGTCTTCTTCTGAGCTACTACTATTGGTAGATCCTCCAGCTGGTTCGCGAAATTGTACCTTTGTGCCTTTGGAATGCTCCTTAGCAGTGAATGCACCAGAGTGGAGCAACTTAGTGAACTCACCATCAGATAGCGCCTCCTCCTCGTGTACCATCTGTTCATTCTGATTAACTTCAACAAGAATTAGTACACCTTGTTCTTTACCCTTAGAGACCGCAGCAGTTGCGTGTGTTGTCTCTGTTGGTTGTGAAGCAGAAACCACTGGTGCTGACTGCTCAGCAGCTAGCTTGGCTCGTCTCTCATCATGGGTCTGCTTAACCTGTTCGAACCTCCTGTCTCTAGCATCAAATTTTATCTGCGTCATGGTTTTCTGAAATTACTTCATCTCAATCTGCTTTAGTTTTTCAATTTTCTTTCTCTTCGCTTGTCGATCTCCTTTGAGACGTTCTTCAAGATTCTTAGAGGACAGTGGAGTGTTGTCCTCCTTCTCCTTCTCAGTAGCTTGTTCAACACAAGCTTCTTTCCTAGCTTCTTTGATTCCTGCATGTTGCTTTTCCTGTTCCTGTGGGACGACAGTCTTGAAGAGATGTTTGCGCGTCCTTCTCCTCCCGGTGGTTGCAACATCTGGGTTCGGCGCTATTGGAATCGGTTGAGCAACCTGACCTAAAACGAGAGTCGTTTCCTTGGACATGATTTCATTAATCATATCATGTGGCAGATCACCTAGCTCCACTATCTTCTCAAGATGCTGGAAACACTGCTCTGTTTCAGCGTTCTTGGTCAGTACATCCACTTTTTCAACGGTCAGGGGAGTGGCGTGCGGCAACACTTGCTCACCTAGAGAGCGTTCATCCACTTCCTCATCAGAGGTCGGCTTGTCAGCATCCACATTCTTATTTCCAGTCAGCTTCTTTGGTTTCTTGAAATCCAGGGGGCTGGCTTCCTTCTTTGTTACGGGAATGAAGTCAGTAGATAGCAACTTCACGCCCCGATCAACTTTCTTATTTGTGAACAACATCTCTAAATACTTGCTTATTTTCAAACCGAAATTGACATTAAAAGAAAATGTCCCATAAATGGACATGTGATCATTCTTCCGAGCATGCTCTGCCCATCGCTCGAAGAAAAATTCTGCCCAATTTCCTTTAATATTATCTGTCAGAGCCATCATCACGACATATTTCTTTGCTGATAATTCAGAGTATGATCCAGCATCACACTGGAACATTTTAATTACCAATTCGGCCAAAATCTTGAAGTCATCCTTGAAGGTATTGATAGGAGTAGCAACCCTGAAGGTCATCACTTGCCCTTTTCTATCCTTTAACTCTCCAGGTTTCTTCCATGAGTTCCATCTTCTCTCCATCTCCGCGAGATCGTTCACCTTGTATTGAGAAATCCTTTCTCCATAGTTTCTGAGGCAGAACATTTTCGCAAGAACCTCGACACTTACTTCAATGATATTGCCGTAGACAGAAGTTTTAAAAGATTTCCTAGACTCGTCCATTACGGCCCTGACATAGAATTTAGAAACCATATGGGGGTGAAAGTGTTCAGGTTCGGCAGAGAGATATTTTACCAACAGTTCAGAGTCGAGGATTTGCATGATCCATTCCGGGATATGTTTCTTGGCGAGAGGTAGATACATAATCCCATCCTTCATGATTTGAGCGAGACGCCTCTGTTCCTTCGTGAGGCCCGTCTGTTCTTTCTTTCGTGCCAAAATAACTAGTTGACCATTTGGAATCAATTCATTAATGTCCTCCTTTTTCACTATCCCAGTGTAACCGGGTGCATGTCTCGCATGTAATGGCGAACCTGTAATGGGTGGGAATATGAAGTGGGGTTGTTGAAATAGAGATGTGGAAGTACTGGATTCTGGATTTTAGGTGGAAGGAGAGTTAGGGTTTGAAGGATTTGCAGCCATGGGTGAGGATTCTGAATTTCCAGAAGAGGATTTTGAGAGAGAGTGTGAGAATTTCAGAGGGTTAGGGATTCAGATTTTCTGTAAAGTGGGATGAGTCAATTTTGAAATATATTTGACTGCCCAGCAAGAATCCGACGGTTGGGTTCACTTGTTTTCAAAAGTAATCGACGGCTGGATATGAATGGCATGTCGTATGGATGTACACGTTCCCACGAACTCAAGTACTGACGACGTGGCATATCTTGATTTCTCGTCGCCGTCTGTGAGCATTAAATGCTTCTCTTTTGAAATTCAAATATGTCCCGCATCTGAGTGGTGGAGGTCAGCAGTCAAGTAATCCAACGGTTGGAGGAGTTTCTGCCAAAGGAATAGATCGACGGCTTAGGATTAGCACGTCCTTTCGTACATCCTCCCATGCTACGAGAAAGACTTGAGTGTGCCTAACGTGGCATCTTTTCACTCGATGCAGCCGTTTGCGTGCCTTAAATACACCTTATCGGGTCTTGTCAATCTTGAATTGAGTCTTCCCACTTTGAACTTTGATATAACAGGTATCCATCAGCAGATAACCATTAAGCGTCACTGCTGAACTGATTGGACTACCCATGCATATATGACGATCCCTCTATTTGCGTCGCTTCGAATTTCGAGAATCATCATAATTGCTAAGTAATGATTCTTCTCCTATAAATATCCTCCTTGTGATGAGCCTCAATATCACAAGTTATCTGATCTGCATACTCCTCCATAACTTCCTTCCCAAATCCTTAAGAAGAATGGATTCTCCAGGGCAAACCTTAGAGGTGCTCCGCAACCAGATTCTTCATGAGTCTGGTTTGTACTCACATTACAATGAAGACTACGCCGTGGCTGAAAAGATCATGGTGGCGATGAACAGGTGTGGGTTGACGCAGTTTGTCACCACCACCCCACGCCATTATCATGGAGATCTCCTTCGGGAGTTCCTCAAGGATTGCATTACTGAGGAAGATTCTATTTATGGGCCCTTCCGTGGCAAATTCATCCGTTGGTCTCCCAACTCCTTCGCTCGAGATTTCAGTCTTCCTAGGGGTCCAATCTCTATTTTGGATTACCGAACAGCAGAAGTGGCCCCAGAATAGACGTCGTGGCAGAAGTGGCAACGCTCTACCTGGTTCGAATTTTCTTCTTTTGCTTCGGCTTCTGGTCTGCAGACTCCATACCGGGTGATGTTCCGCATCGCCCATAACATGCTGTTGGGAGAAAGTTTGGATGACCTCTCCTTCTCGAGGGAGGTATGGCAGGCCATGATGGTCATGGATGATGAGGTTGAGGTTGACTGGGCAGGTTTCATCTTTGACGGCGTCCGAGACTGCGTTCAGCTTTATCCTTCGGTGCCTCTGCTAAACGGGATGCAACTTAGCTGGCTGCTGGAGCAGAGCTTTCCTGAGATAGTAGAAGGTCGGTCCAACCTTCTGGGAGCTGATTTCTTCCCGTACAAGCCTCGTTCCCCCTACTGAAAAAAAATCAGGCTGTTGTTGTTTTTGCTATCCCCAATCCCTTTTGTAAATGAATTTTCAAGGAATGAAATGAATTTTCTCTTCTCGATATTCGTGCATCTGAGCTTTATTTCATATATATATATCCATCCACAAAGCGCATATCTTCATAACTTCGTCAAGATAATTTCCAGTAGATCCCTTGTAATTAGGGAATGAATTAACCTTTAAAATCTGATCTACAACTTTGACATTTGCTGTATGATCAACAGTTGTCTGCTTAGCGGCCTCTCCACTAGCAGCTTTTCTATAGTTGATATAATTATAGTAAACCTTTTTTTTTCAGCAGACAAATTCAGCATTCAATAGACGCATGCTAGAAGAAATCCAATAAGTTTAGAAGGAGTGAAAGTAGCATTTCATTCATCCATAGCATCGTCTAACTCCATGAGACCCAATTTTATACATAATTCTTTGAATCTGATCTCCGCTAGAGGCTTTGTGAAGATGTCAGCAATTTGGTCTTCAGTGCATATGTATCGAACGTCAATGTCCTTCTTTTCTTGATGATCTCTGATGAAGTGGTGATGAATGTCAATGTGCTTAGTCCTTGAATGATGGACTGGGTTCTTCGTGATGCACATTGCACTGTTGTTGTCGCAATAGATTGGCACACATTCTGGAGAAATCCCATAGTCCTGCAATTGTTGCCTTATCCATAAGATTTGCGAGCAACAACTAGCAGCTGCAACATATTCTGCTTCGGTGGTTGACGTTGCTACCGAATGCTGCTTTTTACTGAACCAACTTATTAGTTTGTGTCCAAGAAATTGACATGTGCCACTGGTGCTCTTTCTATCGATCTTGCACCCTCCGAAGTCTGAATCCGAATATCCACTAAGTGCTAGACTATCGGATCTTGGATACCAAATTCCCAATCCTTCTGTGCATTTCAAATATCCCACAATCCTTTTTGCAGTATCTAGATGAGTCTTGTTGGGATTGGCTTGATATCTTGCACATAGTCCTACAGCATATGAGATATCGGGTCTGCTGGCAGTAAGATATAGCAGAGAACCGATAATTCATCGATATAGAGTTGGATTTACAGTCTCTCCTTCTTTCTCAAGAGCTGCTTACACATAGTGCTGATGCGAATTCGCAGACTCTTGGTCTTCTCTGGACAATACTTCGCAATCAAATTGCGAGTATATTTCTTCTGATGAATAAAGATTCCCTCGCTGGACTGTTGGACTTGTAGTCCGAGAAAATATGACATCTTTCCCATCATACTCATTTGAAAATTGCCAGTCATGAGTTTGGAGAATTTATCACATAATTCTTGATTTTTCGATCCGAAAATTATATCATCGACATATATTTGTACCAACAGAATACTTGCTCCATCTTCAATGCGAAAGAGAGTTTGATCAATCCTTCCTTTCTTAAATCCATTTGCTAGTAAGAACTTAGATAGAGTTCCATACCACGCTCTCGGAGCTTGTTTCAAACCGTACAGAGCTTTCCTAAGCCTATAGACCTGGTTTCCTTGCTCGAAGCCTGGTGGTTGTTCAACATAGACTTCCTCCTTGAGCTCGCCATTTAAGAAGGCACATTTTACATCAATTTACATCACATCAAATTCGTGATATGCAGCATACGCAAGAAATAGTCTGATAGCCTCAAGTCTTGCTACTGGAGCAAAAGTCTCATCATAATCTATGCCTTCACATTGTCTATATCCTTTGGCCATGAGTCGTGCCTTGTTCCTGACTACTAGGTCTGTCTCGTCCTTTTTGTTCTTGAACACCCATTTAGTGCCTATAACAGTTTGATGTTCTGGCCTGTCTACTAGCTCCCACACATTGTTACGAGTGAACTCAGCAAGCTCCTCTTGCATGGCATTCACCCAATCTGGATCTAGTAGAGCTTCTTCAACCTTCTTGGGTTCTTCATGAGAAATGTAACATGCTAACATTGCATTTCCTTGTCTTGTCAAAATAGGATCATTGACATCTCCTAAAACATCTTCAAGAGGATGAGCGCGCAACCATGTTGGTCGGACTGGTCTTCCAGCATTTTCTTCCCCTGCGCGATCATCGTTTGGTACGACGTTCTCCAAAGCACCCTCCAGGTGCTCAGCATCTGGATTGTCAGCAACGTGTTCATCAGCAACTGGAATTTCTACTGGATTTTCAGGAACGAGAGCCTCTTCAGCAGGTCCTTCAGCAGCTGGAATCTCAGCAGCACCTCTGCCAAGACCTTCGTCCGCTGCTATTCTTTCTTCCCTATTTGGAGTTGACTGTGATATCTCCTCCTCTTCGTCATCAAGCACTTCCAAGATGTCTGGGTCATCATTGTGATGAAAAGGTGTGGCCTCAGCATGATCATTAGCATCACAAGCCTGATCAGCAGTCTGGTCTCCTGCTGAGTGCGTCTGGTTTGGATTCCAGTCATTCATAGACTTAGTCGGATCAATACGCATATTTTCGAAAGAATTTAAGAACTTTTGATCATTGACATCATTAGTCTCATGATTGCTATTCTCCTCTTCTTTAATAGCTCTGCGCACTAAAGTAGACTCATAAAAAATAACATTGCATGTTATTTCCACAATTCCGGTAGTCCTATTTAATACTCGATAACCTTTGTGAGTGGGGTGACCATATCCAAGAAGTACACCCTCATCTGACTTAGGTGAGAAAGTATTAAGTTTTGACTTTCCGTTATTATGAATATAACATGTAGAACCGAATGCACGAAGATGAGTTATAGAAGGCTTACGACCGTTGTACACTTCATAGGGAGTCTTGTTAAATCTGCTAGTAATAGCACTCCTGTTCTGTGTATAGCAGGCCGTCATCACTGCTTCACCACAGTACTTAGTAGATAGCTTGGAGTCTGCTAGCATTGAACGAACGGCCTCCTTCAACGTCCAATTCCTTCTTTCAGCTAGCGCATTCTGCTGAGGAGTCCTAGCAGTAGATTTCTCGTGTGCAATACCAACTTCAGCACAGAAATCCATAAGTACTCCATTGCAAAATTTTGTTCCATTATCAGAACGAATCCTCTTCACAGTAACTTTCTTGCTGTTTTGCTCATTGAGGATTAACTCCGGTAGAATGAGCTTTACTTCATCTTTGGTCTTCAAAAGGCGTACCCATGTGTACCTGGAAAAGTCATCGACCACCACAAGAGTATATAATCGTTTACTTACAGTGGGTGGATTGACATGACCGAAGAGATCCATATGTAGTAGTTCTAGGATCCTTTGTGACGTGCTCTTCTCAGGATTGGTTTTAAATGAAGATCTGGTATGCTTTCCTTATTGACAAGCTTTGCACACTCCTTCTTTGCGAAGAGTTTCGGTGGGCAGACCTATAACAAGCTTATTCTTGGCAAGGTAATTAATAGTTTTAAAATTTAAATGATTAAACCTCTTGTGCCACAGCCATGTTGTCTCTTCTTTGTTCAAGGCTAGGAAGCAAGAGTGTTGTTGACCACTCTGCCAATCAACAATATATAGACCACCCTTGCGGATGCCTCTGAGCTTCACTTAACCTGTAACAGTGTCAGCAATAGAACAACCAGTATTGACAAAAGATACAGTGTACCCATTCTCGCATAGTTGACTTATGCTGAGTAAGTTGTGTTTCAGGTTGGAGACAAGTGCTACGTTGATAATTCTTAATCCATTACGTTCAATGCACCCTCTCCCAACAACTTTCCCTTCGCTGTTGTCTCCGAACATGACTTTGGGACCATTGTATAGTCTTTGTATATCTGAGAATAAGCCTTCATTCCTGGTCATATGTGCGGAGCAACCGCTGTCCAGGACCCATTCGTTTGATATGCTCAGTGTCGTAGCATCTGGATCCTGTCCCTGCAAGTCAATCAGGTTGATTTAGGTACCCGTTTAGCATCGGGTCCTGCAGGATTAGCATGGATCAAAGTTCCTTTTGGACCCACATCTTAGTGATCTTCAAGACTTTCGTCTTGATTTCACTTTTTACCACTTTCTCGACTTTTGGTTTAGTATGTTTAACATTGCTATATCTAGGTGTAGTGGTGTGCTTAGCCTTCCTTGCCCTTTGGAATATGAATGAATTGGGCTCAGGCCTTACATAGGTGTTTCTCCTATGTAGCGTGTTCTGTTGATATATAGGTATTACAGCATTGTAATGAATTTGCTTTCTTTGTTGAAAGGCAAGATTTGCTGTCCTTGCGTTGGAAACAGAACGCTCAGCATTCCTTGGTCTTACTGAATATGGTTTAGCATATGCTCTCGGATTTCTCTGCTGAGGTTCAGCAGATCCATGCTTAGTATTCGTCCTGTGATTCATCTGCTGAGGCTTAGCAGATTCATGCATAGCATTCATCTTTGGTTTCCTCTGCTGAGGTCTAGTAGATGTATGCTTAGGAGATCCTGATTGAGACCTCTGCTGGAATCTAGCAGACGAATACTTAGCAGTCTCTGAAGGAAACCTCTGCTGAGATCCTACAGACGCATTCTGCGGATGTCCATTCATTTGCTTAGCAATTGGCTTAGCATTGGAAGATTCAGCAAAGACAACTCCTTTTCCTTTGTCAGCAGTGATAGTTCCAGCAGATACGAATAAGATTGGTTTCTGCTTAGAGGAACTAGCATGAGTATCTAGAATATTTCTAGAGGATTCACATCTAAGCCCAGACTTATCTTTATAATGTCTTTGCCGGCTTACAATGGCATTGAGAGCTGCCTTGCTGGATGTATACGTACAAATGCAGTCCTCTCTAGGTTTACTTTTCAAAGCAAGATTTTCTTTTTCTAATTTTTGAAAATTTTCTGAAAGTTGAAAGAAATCTGCTTTCAATTTTAAAAGTTCCTCACTTTCTGACCTTAGTCTTTCGACTTCCTCGGTCAAGGATTGAACATTTGATTGAAGTGAGGCATTTTCACCAACGATAGCATCTTTGATCTCATACATCTTAGAGAATTCAATTGAAAGCTTCGTCAAGTAATCTTCCTCAGAATCTAGAAAAAATTCTTCCGATTCATTCATAACTGTAATGCTAGAAATGTTGATAACTGGTACCTCATTTTCTTCAGCGGCTAGAGCTGATTCACCATTCTGCTCAGCATCAACATCAACATCAGCAAACTGATCTCCGACAATGTTTGCCATTAGTACGAACAAAGCTTCCTCGTTATCTTCTTCATCTGAGGAATAATAGTACTCCTTATCATTATCCGGAATATCAGAAGCTTTTGTCCTTGTCAGCAGCGCCCTGGTGACTGCTTTAACAGCACGTCTCTCGAATCTCTACTTCAGACGCTCTCTTTCTTCTTTGCTGACTTTCGGACATTCATGCTTCAGGTGTTCTGGCAAACCGCATTCGAAATACGTTCGTGACTTTCGCTCTGCTGAGCGGATAGATGATGATGATTGCTTGATTTCTTTGGCTTCTTTTTCAGCTTTGGCTTCCATCATCAACTTCTGAAGCTTCTTCATTTGTTCTTCCAGCTCACTGATCTTTAGATCGACAGGTTGAGAACCTGAGTTTGAAACAACTTCCTTTGCTGGTGACGCTAGAACGGATCTCTCTTGATTATGGAAGGGTTTCTTTGTCTTCCACTTGCTAAAGTCTTTCTTAACGAAGTACGCTTGGTCCTCAGAGTTTGTAGCGGGTGTCGATGAAGCTTGTGCTACAACAACTTCATTCTTTTTCGATTGTTGTATAATAAACTCGTGAGTTTTAAGTTGAGCAAATACCTCAGATGTAGACATGTTGTTGAGATCTTTCTCACTCAAGCTGGTCATCTTTGCGAACCAATCTTCCCTTGGATATAGTTTGGAGATAATCTTGTTGTTCATCTCCCCATCATCATATTTTTTACCCAGATTGCGAAGCTCTCCTACTATGGTATTGAATCTTTCTTCCATGTCTTGTATAGATTCACCTGCAATCATTGAGAAGGATTCATATTTGTCAACAGCTACCTGTAGCTTGTTGCGCTTCATCTGGTCTGTTTCTTGGGAAGATTCGCAGATATAGTCCCACATTTCTTTGGCAGTGTCAAAATCAAGTGCTTTATCAGCCATCAACTTTGGTAGAGAGTCATAGATTAGCTTCTTTGCTACATGTTCCAACTGGGCTGTTTTTTTGTCTTCTGTTGTGTATTCTTCATAAGGCTTTGGAACCATTTGAGGTCTTGGTTCTGCTCCATCAATAGCAGCTCCTATAAACGTGTTTGCTTTCATGATCTTTATTGGACCTCTCTCCAGCACGTCTGCCATTTCAGGATGTATGCTTTGTAGCTGTATAAGAGCAAGCTTCTTCCATGACTTGAAGTTCTCCTTTGAGTACTTTCCAAGTGAGTGGTTCAACATTTTGTTCACGCCTTAAGTAATTTCCTGAGCTTATCAGACAAGACACAGAAAAAAAATAATAATGCAAGGAAAAGATAGATCTGGTCTTAAGCGACTCAGAAGCAGTCGGTTTTTCAACCTCCTGCTCTGATACCATTTGTTGGTCCGGATTTATCAGAGTCGTCGTGTTCAGACAAAAACACAAAATGCAGCGGAATGATTTAACGTCACTTACACTTAGGTTTTCTTTTGAAGATTATTTAAGCTCAAGGAATAATTAAGATTTCTTCACAATTATACACTAGCAATATGATTGCTAGGTTTATAATCACTTGCGTAATAAAATAGTAAATGAACACAATATTTATAGTGGTTCGATCTAAACAGATCTACGTCCACTCCTTAGCCGAAACACTAAGAATTTCACTAAGAAAGTATACAAAGTACAAGGAATCATCTTTCCCGTGTAGTAGGACAATGAACTTTCGGGCTGGCTACTTCACAACTATCCTCCGTTACTTCGCAGTCCTTAGTCTAATTCAGCTACAGTCAAGTCAAGGGCGGCCCCTTCGTAAAACTTGACTTTCGCAGACAGTGATGGGAGGTTTTGAAGTTCTCTCCTGAACTTATCTGTTTTTGGCAAGATGCCCGCCGGAGTCAGATCTAGTTAGAAATGACTGTTGGATGCTTCCAAGATCGGAAGGTATCCCAATGATTGAATCCTTAAAAGGAATTCAATGAAACACTTGAGTGTCAAGTCTTGAATGTAGGGGACACTCGGTGGTTGAGAGCTTTAAAGATTCTTCTTGTCTGGTTAATGCTCTCTTGACTACTTTTCACTTTGTTTGTCTGAGGAATCTTTTGAGTGCGAGTTCGTGAGTAAAGAGTGAATGAAGCAGTACTATACTCTCACTTTTGGACTAGTCTTTTTATACTAGGAGATTCAAACTTTGAATCTCCATATCCGTTAGACACAACGGTTCCTTCAATCCAAGAGTGGATTGACTTTCCAGTAGCTTTCAGCGTCGTACAGTACTTTCCGAACTACTTCAGGAAGGCTTTGTCCTTTGTGTGTACTTCTATCAGAACGGGAGTGTATCATTCGTTGATGACTACTTCGCCTTGCTAAGCAGTCTCAGAACCATCTGCTAGGCCTTTGATTGCTAAGCCTCTTCTTGTGATCTGCTTTTGCTATAGTCTGACTGCTGACGCCTCATCAAGGTTTAGCAATTGATTCCTTTGAAATGTTCCAGCAGATGCTGAT
>JAPKLW010008301.1:0-13583 GCA_026898455.1 Plectranthus barbatus | reverse complement strand
GCATAACACCCTCTAATATATACTCATGCTCAATTTATTCAAGAAAAAAAGCTAAAATGCATAAAAGAAAAGAAAAACAAAGCGATAAGTGAGTAGAAAAACGAGCTTATCAAACCCCCCAAACTTAAACACTTGATTGTCCTCAATCAACAAAAGAAAGAATCAAAAGTTCAAGCAGAAGAGTAGTGCAATGCCTCACAAGATTCATCACATTTAAAATCGATAATCCACAAGGCATCTGCACTTTTGAAAGAATCAGAAAATTTGTAAACTATGGAAGACTCACATGGGAAGTGTTTCGCTCATTCACTCAATTGTTTAGGGTAATTATGAGATCACACACAAGTCATGCAAATCAAGTTCTACCATATGCTTGCAAATATTCTAAATCTCCACTGCAAATATGTGCACACAAGTCTAAGATCAGAAATGACTTTATTCAAGGTTGTAATGTAGGCTTTTTGTGAAAGGTAGGGAAATATGGCCAAGTGACTAAGATCAATCAAGTTGTACTTCCTCAATCAATCCAAACCACCTTCTATGAACATCTACCCTTCTCCTCAAATATTCAACATCAAACAAGGCTCTTTTATTTACATATTTTTCTCTCTTTTTTTTTTTCACACATCCTTTTATGCTCTAAACAATTTTGGTTATACATTTGAGTTTATAAGGATTAAACACAACAACTATTTATTTTCTTTTTTCTTCTTTTTCTAGAGCCCAACCTTATCTTTTGGTTTTACCCTTCTAATAATATCTTATCCTTCTCAAACAAATCCCAACCCACTCTCATAGACAAGAGTTGATTCCCCTATTTATTTTAACTCATAGACAAAGAAAGAAAATATCATAGGCTCAAAAGGGTTGACTAGGGATAACATTCAATTAGGACAGTGTATGGGAAAATAGGCTAAACAAAGATGGCCTAAAATCACTTCCTAAACCTGTGCACACTAGCAGTCTTGAAAAAGCAACAAAGCAAGTTCTAGAGAAACTCAAAATTGCAGACACCCTCACAATCGAAATTCAGGCTCAAAAACTCACACTTGGGACAATTTTTCTTCCATAGTAAACATCAAATCATCATCTAACTATCATGCCAACACAAGTATCAAAACAAGTAATCCTGCGTTATTCTACATTCATGGGCATACTCAACCACTATCACAATCACTGCAAACTAAAGTCAATCAATTCTCATCTCGCATCAAAGTCCTAGGGTTCAAACATGCTCAAGTTCCCACAATCTCGCGTCTTATTCAAAAAAAAAATTCCCATGCAGAAATTTAAATAAAGCAAATAAAAGATAGAAAAGAGTTTCGAATCCGTAAATCTTCCTCCCCCCAAACTTATTCAAAAATCAGAGAGAATAAGTTTGAAAGTCAGATTCAGAATTCGAAACTGTACCTCAATTGTTGGCCTCAGACACCAACTTTTTATCTCTCTTTCTTCAACTCTGACCGGCGTGGATTTTGGGCTGTTGGCACTCCATCTCGGCCGTGGCGAACATCATCTCGGTCGTCCAGCAGCATTCTGTCTCGGCCGAGTTGTTACCTATCTCGGCCGAAACTGACTTCACTTTTTTTTTCAAAAGACAATAAAAGTGAAATAACAAATTACAATAGTGTAGAACAAAATAAAATAAAGAAAACGAAAGAACATAATGGGTTACCTCCCATTCAGTGTCTTATTTACCGTCGTGGCTCGACTCAGCTCAGCTCACCAAGGCGGTCGAGTCCAGACTCGTCGACCCCTCGAATCACTCATGAAGACTTTCCGGTTTTGAATGATGGTGGTATACTCGGAAGGAGGCAGCTTAATTGCCGATTTCACAGACTCGTTTCCTCGTTCCCACCGGATGGCTTCTTCTTCTTCCTCCGGTGTCTCGTTGTCATCTTGCTCTTCTTCTTATTCTTCATCAGCAGTAGTGATCCGGTTGCACTCCTCTTTCCTCTTGTTCTTGTCGATGCAGAAGGTTATAGACTCTTCATTCCCCCTCAAGGTGATCTCTCCCTTCTTGCAGTCGATCAGGACACCAGCTGTGTCGAGGAACTCTCTTCTCAGGATCATCAGAGTGTTGGCATCTTCCTTCATGTCATGTATGACAAAATCTGCAGGGAAAATAAGGTGACCAACACGAATCAAAACATCTTCTACAATTCCTTTGGGCTTGGACACAGATCGGTCCGTCATCTGGAGGGTAATTGTAGTGGCTCTCATCTCCCCTATTTCCAGCTTTTTGTAGATGGACCAGGGCATCAGATTGATGCTTGCCCCGGTGTCACAAAGCACATTCTGGAACTCTTTGCCTCCAATCTCGATAGGTATCGAGAAGCATCTTGGGTCAGACCTCTTGATTGGGATCTACTTCTGTAGGAGTAGGCTGCATTCCTCGTGGATCTTCACAATTTCGTTTTCCACGAACTGCTTCTTCTCGCTCATCAGCCTCCTTAAAAACTTCATGTATCCCGATATCTCCCTGAGAGCTTCAACAAGAGGTATGTTAATATTAACTTTTTTAAGATTTTCAAAAAAACGAGTGAATTTAGAATCTTCCCTTTTTTTAGCGAATTTCTGCGGGAAAGGCATGGGAGCAACTGGATCAACTCTTCTTTCCTCCTTCTCTTTCTCTTTCTCCCCCAGTCTGGGCTTCTGTTTCGACCGGGATCCACCTGTCTCGGCCGTCCTGCTTTGCTTCTGCCCCGGCCGTTCTTGGCTTGTCTCGGCTGGGCTGGCCTCCTCTGTCTCAGCCGGGCTGGCCTCTGCCTCAGCCGTCCTGCTTTTCTCTGCCTCGACCGGAATAGACTCCATCTCGGTCGAAACAGAGTGGTCTTCCACGGGATTTTCCTCCTCTGTTTCACTCAATCCTTCTTCCGGGTTGCTCGGACCTTCATATCTCCTTCTAGATCGAAGCGAGATGGCATTGACTGACTTCTCCCTTGCTGGATTTTTTTCCGCCATGCTCGGAAGTTGCCCCGGCTTGTGCTGATTTCCCAAGGTGGCAGAAATCTGACTCAATTGGGTGTCCATCATTTCCAGATGCTTTGTCGTCAGTTGCATGTGAGTGGCCATCCCTTTCACTTCATTCTCCACCTTGCCGAACCTGTTGTCTGAACTCTTTATGAATTTTTCCAGTGTCTCTTCCAGCACAGACTTCTTTCTCTCCACGATCTCACCTCCTGTACCTACATCAAAGCCAGGTGGAGGGTGTTCTGCAGCAGAGGGTTAGCATAAGAAAAACCAGGGTGAGATCGCCCATGGTTATAGTGATACCCCTGATTACCTCGGTAGTTATTGTGATAACCACCGCCAATGTAGTTCACCTCCGAATTCGCAGCTCCAGATGAATTGCCTGCTCCCCGGTTGATGTAGTCAGCTTCCACCGGAACAATCGTCATGCTTGGCTCAGTTGTAACAGCAGCAACCTTAGCAGTTCCCAGCTTCTCAATTTCCTCTCGGAGCTTCTTCACCTCTGCAGCCACATCGAACTCCGACTTTGTCTCCACTGCTTTGACTGGCATTTGTCTCTCAGTTGGCCATTGATGACTGTTCAGTACCATGTCTGCCAGCAACCTCATACTTTCTGCTCCATAACAACTGCAGAAAGCAGCGAGCAAATAAATTTTTTACACCCGTAGGTGGTCGATCCCACAGGGAATGTGCAATGAAAAATCCAAAGTACTAGTTATAATTTCTAGGACATAGAAGTTTGAGAAAATAGAAAAGAGTTTTGTTTTGAAATTAAAGATGACAAGTGCAGAAAAATAAAGGGTTTTGAAAACAATTAAAGGAAGCACAGATCCTAGGGCAGATAGTCTAATCATCAACATGCAATATCAATCAACTCAGCAATGAGGAAAACATAGATTTTTGTGGATTAAATTCCTTGGTCAGGCAATTAAATCCTAGATTATTAATTAGTGACTATATCCTCTCGGTCTCAAGAACACCAAATTAATCAATCTCAATAATTATCTAATTATTCCTATGTAGGTTTCTTCCTTTTGAGACAGAAAACAAACACAATTAATTCTCTCTTCCTGTTAATAATTTTCATCTCTCGATCCATCAATTATTAACTATAAACCTATATCTCAATTCACCTCTCGGTCCTTCTTTTAATCTAGATTATAAAAATTAAATCAGAGAATTAATCCTTGCTATATGAGTTGACATCAATTAGACATGCATCAGAAAAGAAATCATAACCCTAAAACCTGTTTAGGGTTCTAGCCACAAAACATGACTAGAATTAAAGCAAACATTTTATTAAAGAACTTACAAATAAAGAGGAACCTTGAATGTCTTGTAAAAACTCCAAAGCTCAATTATTCTAAGTGTAATAATGCATAAAAGATGTCTGAAATTCGTGCCTAAGAGTTCATATTTATAGAGGGGGAAAAAGACCTAATTTGAGTATTGGGTCAAAATAGCATAAACTGCCAAAATAGGCCAAAAATAGCCTTCTCGGGCCTCTTGTCGATCGACAGGCAGGTTGTCGATCGACACAACCATCCAGTCGAAATCCGGGCTGAAGTTTGTGATGTTTCTGAAATTTTGACCTCTGTTTCGATCGACAGGGAGGATTTCGATCGACATGAATCCTGTCGGTCGACACAAATTCTGTCTCTCGACACAAATCCATCTGTCTGCGCAGTCTCACGGTTTTGGCCATAACTTCCTCTCCCAAACTCCGATTGACCCGATTCCAGTTGCGTTGGAAAGCTAATTCAAAGATCTTTCCATCCATGTGCTCCATTAGCTCAGATTCCATCTGTGGAAGAAGTCGTGACTGTTCCTTTGAACATCATTTGCTTTCGGTACGGGTTTCCAATGAATTTGGCCTAAAACCTGCAAAAATCACCCATCAAAGGCATAACACCCTCTAAAATAGACTCATGCACAGAAATAAGTAAAAACATAACATAAAGCACTTGAAACAATGGAGAAAAATATATATAAGTGAGTATAAATATGAGCTTATCAAACCACCCAAACTTGAATATTAGATTGTCCTCAATCGAAGAAAAGAAGAAAGAAATCTCAAGCAGTTGAAAGTGCAATGCCTCACAAGATTCATCACAATCAAGGTTCATCACAATCAAGGTTCATCCATCCACATCACACAAGCAATTGAAAGAGATAAGATATTCATCAACTTCGGAAGACTCACGGAAAGTGTATCGCTCATCACACAAGTGTTTGGGTTTCAAATGAAAGCACTCACAACATGTATGAAGAAATTTCTACCATAGGCTTGCAAAAGTTCTAAAATCTCCACTGCTCATTTGTGCACACAATTCAAGAATAAAAAAGGACTTTGAAAGGGTTGTAATGTAGGCTTTTTGTGAAAGGTAGAGAAATATGGCCAAGTGACTCAAAATCAACTAAGTGCGTCCACCTCATCAATCTTAATTCACCTTCTTAAGACATCTACCATTCTCCTCAAATTTCACAATTCAAATTAAGACTCTTTTTTTTTCTTTTTCTTTTTTTTTCTTAGCTCTTCTTTTGAATCCCTTATACCCAAGTAAGTTAACTCATGATTTTATTCATAGGGCTTATGAGAATTCTAATTTATTTTGAGCTATAAAACCTCCCATCTTTTATTCACCACTAATTACAATTTTCTTTTCCACAACACATACTGAACTACCCTTTCTTCTATCAATCTTATAGACAAGATAAAAACCATTATAACTCCATGTAAATGTCATAGACAAGACACAAAAAATGGAGTTAGGCACAATGAGGCTTACTAGGGATAATTTCAACATATGAAGGGATAGTGTTTAGGATTGGGCTAACAAAGATGGCCTAAGATCATTTTCTATCCTTGTGCACACTATACAGTCTCGAAACAGAACAAAAGCAAGTTCTAGAGAACCGAAAACATACATGCGAATCTCTCATGAACAAATAAAGGCTCAAAAACTCACTTGGTTTCAAATTTTCTTCCTTAGTCAATTTCAATCCACTCAAACATCATGCAAGTGTAAGTTTCAATTAGACCCTATCATGCGGTATTCTACATTCATGGGCAGATCAACCACAATCAAAATCAACTCAACTAATCAAAGATCGATTCCAAACATTGCATATAATGCTAGAGGGTTCAATTACTTAGAGATTTTCCTCACATACTATCTATATATTTTTTTATTTGCCAAAATTAAACACACCAAATCAAACAAATGCAATTAAAAACAAATAAAACAGGAAAGCGAATAAAGATAAGGGATAAAAGTTCAATCTTCTTGTCCACATCCCCCCAAACTTATTTCGAACTCGGAGAGTAAGAAAAAGTTTGAAAATCAGACAAGAAGAAGAACTGTACCGGACTGTCAATCTCAGACATCGATGTTTTTATCCATCCAAGGAAGTCAGCGCTGCGAAGAAGATTTGGTGCTGCTGGCACTCTGTGTCGATCGACAGAGGGCCTGTTGATCGACACAGAGCCTTTTGTCGACTCATGCTGCTGTCGATCGAAGTGTTCTCCGTGCGCCATGCCTCTGTGTCGATTGACAGCCGGTCTGTCGATCGAAACAGAGGCAATTCCTCCAAATTTTTCTTTTTCATTTTTTTTCTCAAAATTGAACAACAAAACCAATAACAAAGTAAAGGTAGAAAATAAAAATAAACAACTATGAAATTTGAAAGGAATTGAGATAAAACAAATAACAGTTGGGTTACCTCCCAACAAGTGTTTTAGTTAACGTCGTAGCTCGACGATACCTGTTTTCATAACCAGGGCGGGCTAGAACGCACTCGCCTCCCATGAGAATCCACCATATAGACCCACCGATCTTGGATGACAGCAGTGAGCTCGGGAAGAGACGGTGTAATTGACAATTTTGCAGACTCGTTCTCTCGCTCCCATCTTTGAGCGGCTTGGTCTTCTTTGAACTCCTCACTTGCTTCTTCTTCTTCCTCAGCTGCTTCCTCTCGGAATGTGATTCTGAAGCATTCGGATTGTTGCCGGCTTGTGTCGAGCATGAATGTGATCCTTTCCTCATTTGCTCGAAGCGTGATCTCCCCACCACGGCAATCAATCAGCGCAACACTAGTGTCTAGGAATTCCCTTCCCAAGATGAGGGGTGTACTGCCATCTTCCTTCATATCCAAGACTACAAAATCTGCAGGAAAAATTAGATGACCCACACGAATGAGAACATCCTCAATTATACCTTTCGGGCGAGACACAGATCGGTCTGCCATCTGCAAAATAATTGTAGTCGGCCTCAACTCTCCAATCTTGAGGCGCTGGAAGATAGAGAAGGGCATTAGGTTGATACTGGCACCAGTGTCGCACAGCACCTTCTCGAACTTGAATCCCCAAATCTCAACTGGAATGGTGAAGCATCCTGGATCACTTCGTTTGACTGGAAGTTTCTTCTGTAGGACCATGCTGCACTGCTCATGAAGCTTCACGGTTGCATTCTCCACGAAGTGTTTCTTTGCTCTCATCAGCTTACGGAGATATTTCATGTAACCTGGAATTTCAGAAAGAGCTTCAATTAGTGGAATATTAATGCTTACCTTCTTCAAGTTCTCAACAAAGCGAGATAACTTGGAATCCTCTTTCTGCTTGGCGAATCTCTGTGGGAAGGGCATCGGAGGTGGTCTGGCAGCATCGGAAGTGGATGAATGCTGCTGAGAGTGTTGATGTGTCGACTGGCCTGGAGTCTGGACTGTCTGTCGATCGACAGGGGGTGTGTCGGTCGACACACCCTCTGCAGTTCTGTCGATCTCCTCCTCTGAATCTGTGTCGACTGCCTCTTCTGGGTCTGCTTCGTTTTTCCCCCCCCCCCAAAACTTGCTTTGGGGCATGCTTGGACCTTTGTAACTCTTCCCGGACCTCAGATTCACAGCTTTGCAATCTTTGTGGTTCTTGGGATTTCCCTCGGTGGTGCTTGGCAGCTTTCCGGGAGTGTGTTGCATCCCGATAGTGGTAGCAATTTAGCTCACTTGAGTCTCTATGATCTTGACGTGCTTGCCAAACAGGTCCATCTTGGAGTGGACTCCTTCCACTTCTTTCTCGATTTTCTCTATTCTGTGGTTCGAAGCCTTGATGAAATTCTTCAGCACTTCGTCGAGGCTATCCTTCTTCTTCTCCACAATCTCACCATTCTGCACATCAAAATCAGGAGGTGGTTGTTCGGCAGCTTCAGACTGAGAGTAGGAGAAGCCTGGATGAGGTCTAGGATGGAAGTGTTGGTATCCCCCTTGCCGGTACTAATTCTGGTAGCCACCACGATTCATGTAGTTCACGTCGGCGATAGGTTCAACCTGTGCAACAGAAACAGAAGCAGAAGTGGTTAGTTTTTCAACTTCCCCCTTTAGCTTCTCAACCTCCTTCTTCAATGCATCATCCTCCTTTGCCTCAACAGCTCGGATTTGTGGCCTCCTTGGATTCCCCCATTGTTGATCATGTAGGGACATCTTTTTGAACAGCTTCAGAGCCTTTTCTGGTGACTTGCTCATCAATGAACCTCCAGCTGCATAGTCCACCGACTTTTGGCTTTCCTCGGTCAATCCTCGATAGAAGATATGAGCCTGCTCCTCAGTGTCAACTCCATGGCCTGGGCAGCTCCTCAACAACTCATTCCACCTGCTCCAAACTTCGAACATAGACTCATCCATTCTCTGGTGGAACTGCAAGATCTCCATCTTTTTCTGAATGATGACTGAAGGTGGGAAGAAGGCGGCGAGGAACTCGGCTCTGAGATCGGCCCATGAACGGATGTTGGTGCAATCCAAAGCGGTGAACCACGACCGTGCCTGATCCCTAAGTGAGAAGGGGAATAGACGAAGCCGGATCACATCCTGGGTGACTCCTCCTTGCTTGATGGTATCACACACCTCCACGAACATCCTGAGGTGGGTGTACGGATCCTCCACTGCTCGGCCCCCAAATTGGTTCTGCTGAACCATCTGAATCAAGCCGGTCTTGAGTTCAAAGTTATTGGTGGTGATGCCAATAACAAATCCCTCATTCCCGGGCTGTGGTCTGTACTTCTTGGCCATCGCGTTCGGATCCTCATCATCAGAGTCTTCTGGGCGGCGCCTTTCTCTCTCTCTTCTTTCGGCCTCGTGCCTGTCAGCTTCCCTTTCTGCCATGAGTTGCTTGATGATGTCCTTCATCTGAGTGACTTCTTGGACAAGTAGTGTGGCACTCTCTTGAGTGATGAGTTGTGCCTCGGAATCCTCCAAGGGTGGCATCTCATCCATGACGGTGTCAATGGTTTGTTTGGCTTTTCCTTTCCTTTTTCTGATGGTGAACTCGATTTCAGGGTCAAAACTCTCGAGTGGCTTGCCCTGGGCCCTTGTGTTCATAAACCTGCAACAAAAAGAAAGAAAACAGGAAAATCAGAAGTTGTGTCGATCGATAGAGGGGCTGTCGATCGACACGGGTGTTTCCTGCGCTTGTTTCGGTCGACAGAGATTATGTCGGTCGAGACAGAGGCCGAAAACCAGAAAAAACTGAACATAACAATCACGAAATTCAAACACCAAAAATAAAAATCAACAAACTAAAAATGAAATTAAAAACAGAAAAACCAATAAAACGAAATTAAAATAAAATTACAGCCTCAATCCATCAGAACTAAAAATAAACTAATAATTAGATTAATCTGACAATTCCCCGGCAACGGCGCCAATTTGACAACTGCAGAAAGCAGCGAGCAAATAAATTTTTTACACCCGTAGGTGGTCGATCCCACAGGGAATGTGCAATGAAAAATCCAAAGTACTAGTTATAATTTCTAGGACATAGAAGTTTGAGGAAATAGAAAAGGGTTTTGTTTTGAAATTAAAGATGACAAGTGCAGAAAAATAAAGGTTTTGAAAACAATTAAAGGAAGCACAAATCCTAGGGCAGATAGTCTAATCATCAACATGCAATATCAATCAACTCAGCAATGGGGAAAACATAGATTTTTGTGGATTAAATTACTTGGTCAGGCAATTAAATCCTAGATTATTAATTAGTGACTATCTCCTCTCGGTCTCAAGAACACCAAATTAATCAATCTCAATAATTATCTAATTATTCCTGTGTAGGTTTCTTCCTTTTGAGACAGAAAACAAACACAATTAATTCTCTCTTCCTGTTAATAATTTTCATCTCTCGATCCATCAATTATTAACTATAAACCTCGATCTCAATTCACATCTCGGTCCTTCTTTTAATCTAGATTATAAAAATTAAATCAGAGAATTAATCCATGCTATATGAGTTGACATCAATTAGACATGCATCAGAAAAGAAATCATAACCCTAGAACCTGTTTAGGGTTCTAGCCACAAAACATGACTAGAATTAAAGCAAACATTTTATTATAGAACTTACAAATAAAAAGGAACCTTGAATGTCATGTAAAAACTCCAAAGCTCAATTATTCTAAGTGTAATAATGCATAAAAGATGTCTGAAATTCGTGCCTAAGAGTTCATATTTATAGAGGGGGGAAAAGACCTAATTTGAGTATTGGGTCAAAATAGCAAAAACTGCCAAAACAGGCCAAAAATAGCCTTCTCGGACCTCTGTGTCGATCGACAGGCAGGCTGTCGATCGACACAACCATCCAGTCGAAATCCGGGCTGAAGTTTGTGATGTTTCTGAAATTTTGACCTCTGTTTCGATCGACAGGAATCCTGTCGGTCGACACAAATCCAATCTCTCGACACAAATTCAGTCTCTCGACACAAATCCATCTGTCTGCGCAGTCTCACGGTTTTGGTCATAACTTCCTCTCCCAAACTCCGATTGACCCGATTCCAGTTGCGTTGGAAAGCTAATTCAAAGATCTTTCCATCCATGTGCTCCATTAGCTCAGATTCCATCTGTGGAAGAAGTAGTTACTGTTCCTTTGAACATCATCTGCTTTCGGTACGGGTTTCCAATGAATTTAGCCTAAAACCTGCAAAAATCACCCATCAAAGGCATAACACCCTCTAAAATAGACTCATGCACAAAAATAAGTAAAAACATAACATAAAGCACTTGAAACAATGGAGAAAAATATAGATAAATGAGTATAAATATGAGCTTATCACTCCACTCTTCTTCATCAGGATCCCGCCAGCAGATGCATCCACCATCTCCTTCATGTGAGGATTCAGACCCTCATAGAAATGACAAACCTGCATCTCGAGATCAAATCCATGTCTAGGGCAGAGTCGTAGGAGCTCCTTGTATCGTTTCCAAGCTTCATGCAGGGATTCATCATACAGCTGCTTGAATGTAGTGATGACAGCTTTCCTCTTCAGTAGCAGGCTCGGTGGGAAGTAGTTGGTGAGGAATTCTGCTCGCAGCTCCTCCCATGTCCCGATTTGGCTTTTGTCAAGCCCAGCATACCAAGACCTTGCCTCGTCTCTGAGTGAGAATGCGAAGAGGCGCATCCTAATAATGTCCTGGGGGACTCCATTCTGCTTTATCTTATCGCACACCTCGATGAACAAGTTGAGGTGGGCGTATGGATCTTCCACTGCTCCCCCCCAACTGATTCTGCTGCACCATCTGTATCAGCCCTGTGCGCAGCTCAAAATTGTTGGCGTTGATGCCAACCCTGAATCCTGCTTCCTCCTGCTGTGGTAAAAATCGATCGAGAATAGACCTTTGTGGGACCACCACCTGTCTGTTGTTCAGCTCCGCCAGTCGTGCAGCTTGCTCTGCCTGAATAGCTTGGGCAGCAAGAAGTTGCTCTCTCATGTTTTGTATATCCTGTAGCAGCTGTCTTTGTTCTTCTGGTGGCATGTTTTGAAACGGGGCTTCCGGATTTGCTTCCATCTCAAAATTCAGCTTCTTTCCCTTCTTTCTGTTGTTTTTGCAGGCTACTTAGATCTCAGGTATAAAGGGCTCAAGTGTCTTCCCTTTGTTCCGCGTGTTCATGCACCTGCACAAAAAATGAGGGAGAAATCAGATGATCCCGGCCGTGATGGACTAAGTCTCGGCCGGGATGGACGCTTCTGTCTCGGCCGTTTTGAGATTCAACTCGGCCGGGACAGACACAACTCTGCAAAAAAACTCACACGAAAGAAAACACAGCAACAGACCCAAAAACAAAGAAAAATAACACCAAACTCGAAAATAAAAAGAAAAGTTAAGAAAATACAACCCAATCCAGAAGTTCTTCAAACAATCCAGTAATGACTTGCCGTCTGACTATCCCCGGCAACGGCGCCAATTTGATCGATACTAAATCTGCATACAAATTATAGCATAGGACAAATAAATTTATAAGTACCCGAAGGTTGTCGAACCCACAGGGATAGTGCAATGAAGGGATTCATGTACTGAATATGGTTTTTGAAACCTTTGTTTGGGTAATTCAAAACAGAGATTTTTGGGTTTTTCAGAACAATTAATTTAAAGAGATTAAAATAAATATTAAAAAGCACAGATTCTAGGGAAATCTACCAATCTGATCAACATGCAAGAAACAAATATTCAAACCCAGAAAAGATATTTTGGTGGAAAATATATTAATGTGGAATTAATTCCTTGGTCGGGCAATTAAAACCTAAATTACTAATTAGTGATTTATCTCCTCTCGACCTCAAAATACACCAATTAATCAATTTCATAAAGATTAGATTTTTCCTACGATTGAATTCTTCTTGGTCGGACAGAAAATCAAAAGTATTAAATCCTAACTTCCTATTACTAACCTTCACCTCTCGGTCCTTCGATTAATAACTGTAACCTACCTCAATCTTCATCTCTCGATCCTTCGATGAGAATAGATTTAAAACAAAACATAGGATTTAAACCAATTAAAAAGGGTTTGAACAATTGAATCTAAACATGCATCACAGATGGAGAAACCCTAGAACCTGTTTAGGGTTCTAGCCTAACATATTAAAGAAAAACATTGCTGGGAAAATTAAAGATTGCATTAAAAACAATAAAGGTTTGACAAAAATTAAAGAGAAATTCTCAAAAACATAAAGTGAAAAACAGAAAATTAAAGCAAAAATTAACAACCGAATGATAACTAAAAAGAGACAAAAGAAAAGGGGGGGTCAATTCTGAGCTATTCAAGAGTTTATATAGTAGTAGGGTTGAGGCCTTGGATGGTAGGAATTTCCTTCTTGAATTGATGGCTTCAAAAGGAATGATTTTCTTGGTAGAAACTTCCCTCTTGGGGTCTTCATTGCTTCCAAATTGATGTGTAACTTGAATCCAAAGCAATTCTCGCCCAAATTATGTGGAAAAATCCCTGAAATTCACCAAAAAACTTCGCCCCGGCCGAGATGGCTTTCATTTCGGTCGAAACAGGGACCATTTTCGCCACTTCCGACCCTTCTGCGCAGTCTCACGGTTTTAGCCATAACTTTCACTCCCGAGCTCCGATTGACCCGATTCCAGTTGCGTTGGAAAGATAATTCAAAGATATTTCAAATGAAATGCTCCATTAGCTCAGATTCCATCGGTGGAAGAAATAGTGATTGTTCCTTTGAACATCTGCTGCTTTCGGTACGGGTTTTCCATTGGATTTGGCCTAAAACCTGCGAAATCTTACCATGGCAAGCATAACACCCTCTAATATATACTCATGCTCAATTTATTCAAGA
>JAPKLW010008300.1:0-13583 GCA_026898455.1 Plectranthus barbatus | reverse complement strand
CCTTTTGAGACAGAAAACAAACACAATTAATTCTCTCTTCCTGTTAATAATTTTCATCTCTCGATCCATCAATTATTAACTATAAACCTAGATCTCAATTCACCTCTCGGTCCCTCTTTTAATCTAGATTATTAAATTAAATCAGAGAATTAATCCATGCTATATGAGTTGATATCAATTAGACATGCATCAGAAAAGAAATCATAACCCTAGAACCTGTTTAGGGTTCTAGCAACAAAACATGACTAGAATTAAAGCAAACATATTATTAAAGAACTTACAAATAAAGGGAACCTTGAATGTCTTGTAAAAAACTCCAAAGCTCAATTATTCTAAGTGTAATAATGCATAAAAGATGTCTGAAATTCTTGCCTAAGAGTTCATATTTATAGAGGGGGAAAAAGACCTAATTTGAGTATTGGGTTAAAATAGCAAAAACTGCCAAAACAGGCCAAAAATAGTTTTTTCGGGCTTCTGTGTCGATCGAAACAAATCCTGTCGGTCGACAGGAATGTTTTGACCTCTGTTTCGGTCGACACAAATCATGTCTCTCGACACAGAAACATCTGTCTGCGCAGTCTCACGGTTTTTGCCATAACTTCCTCTCCCAAACTCCGATTGACCCGATTCCAGTTGCGTTGGAAAGCTAATTCAAAGATCTTTCCATCCATGTGCTCCATTAGCTCAGATTCCATCTGTGGAAGATGTCGTGACTGTTCCTTTGAACATCATCTGCTTTCGGTACGGGTTTTCAATGAATTTGGCCTAAAACCTGGAAAAATCACCCATCAAAGGCATAACACCCTCTAAAGTAGACTCATGCACAGAAATAAGTAAAAACATAATATAAAACACTTGAAACAATGGAGAAAAATATAGATAAGTGAGTATAAATATGAGCTTATCAGTGATCACTGATACCATGTAAGGAAATAATAAAATTGTATTCACTCAAAGAAAAATTGATGTACAACAGGGTTTATATATTACAAGATGTCAAATCTATCTAAGATATAAAAGATATATACAAACATGTAAAACAATATTACATAAGATGTGTGTAAATTTATAATATATCTTAAGATATTCACTATCCATTAATTCAGTACAAGGACTTTTGAATGCCTCGTATTAATAAGCCGCCGGATGTTCTAGAATACCTTAAAATATAAAATTACATACCTTAAATAAGTCGAAGTTGAACGGCATCATTTCCATAGCTCCGTTGTTCCTCCTGTATCCTTTTGACCGACAAAACAAGAGATTTCGTCACAGAGTTGGATGCTTGGGACTTGATCTCAATCATTTCAAGCGTCGCAATTTCTCCAAAACCTTCTGGAATCTCATTCAAATAAATACAATGATGCAGCAGCAGAAATCTGAGCCGAGGGAAGTGGTCACTTTCACTAATCCAATGCTCAAGCTTCGAAGTTTCGATGAGCAGAAATTGTAGCTCGGGAAATTCTCCTTGAGATGTTTCCCACGTGCTGCCTATGCAGGCGAAGCTTCTCAGTTTAAGAACTTGAAGATTTGGCAACGAACCAATGACACTCAGCTCACTCCAGGGAAGCGACATGTTGCACAAATTCAGCTTTCTCAGCATCATTGGAAAATAAATACTTTCTCTTCGCCAATCACCATCTCGTAATTCCAGATTTTCAAGTTGATGCAGGTGCACTAAGTTGTTGAGGTGAGTACCATAATCATAGTAAGAGCAATCAAGTCCTATTTTTTTAATATTTGGCATCTTTTCCAGGATCCCTTCCACACACACGTCATGGTACACTATGGAAAGTGTTTGCAGATTTTCCAGAGTTGAAGTAATTGCATCTTTGGGATAGGGAAACCTACCGAAGCATATGAGATGCCTCAACTGCGGCATCATCCAAATCTCCTGCGGCAAACACTCGAAACTGGGCATATGTCTCAGCTTATTCTTATTTCTTACATCAATGTCTAAGGTTTGAAGACTCTGAAGCTTTGATATTGCTACAGAAATGGTGAAATATGATGTGCAGCGGAAAGCTAGATATCTTAAATGAATTAGTTTGAACATTTCATGAGACGGTGACTGGATGTCCACATTTTCTGCATCCAATACCCTGAGAGACCTAACACTCTTCAATAACCTATTTCCCAATTCTTCTGGATACCCCATATAATTGTAGGTGGGGAAGCACATAATAGTATGGATGGTTGGGAACCAAGCTCTAGAAAGGTTCGTCAGCATTGGATATTCAACACTGATGCGATGCTGATCTTTTATGTGTGTTATGAAATGCTCCCCGTAGTCAAAGTTTCTATCAATCAGATTCACAAAAAAACTCGTCTCTTGAGCTTTTCTTATGCACAAGTCACGGATGAGATCATGGAGACAACAACTTCTGATTTTGCCATTGTACTTCCTTCTTGTGACCAGAACAAGATTTCTATTGGCCAGATCCTCTAGACACTCTTCAGCCTGATCTTCCAAACTCTTTGATGATCCTTCTGAGTGTCTAAAGAAATCCTCAGCTACCCATAATCTCACCAGTTTGGAGACATGAATATCATGATCTTCTGGGAAACCTCCCATGTACAAGAAACAAGACCTCAAATGATGAGGCAAATGGGTATAACTCAGAGACAGTATCTCATCAAACTTCCCATCATCTTCTGTCGCAACAATAGAACTTACATTCTTTGCCATTGTCCACCATGACTCTGGTTTCATTTCGACTGTGGATAGGAGTCCTGCAATCACCACAACCGCAAGGGGCAGTCCTCTACAATTTTTTGCAATCTTCTTTCCGATTTCCTCCAACAACGGAGAGCAATGCTCATCTCCTAACACCCTCTGTCTAATCAACTCCCAACTTTCTTCATCGCTCATGAAGCGCATCTGGTGAAGAGGGCTATGGGAATCAAAATAAACAGCCACATCAGACAATCTTGTTGTTAAGATGATTCGACTTCCATTGTGGTCATCAGGGCATACATGTCTTAAATCATCCCAAGTTTCTTTACACCACACATCATCCATTACGATAAGATACCTTCTGCCCTTTAAACCTTTGTATAATGTTTCTTCATCCCTCTGCCCAGATTTCTCCTTAACAAAATCTTTCATCGAATCCATGAGGCCTGAAACAGTTTTTTTGTGTGCTGTAATCTTGGGACACTGTGACCCAAGCACGAATATCAAAATAATGGGTTATCAAAGGATCGTTAAAAACATTTCTAGCCATGGTGGTTTTTCCAATGCCTCCCATCCCAACTATTGGGATGAATTGGAGTTTGGGCGATCCCCCACAAAGTCGAGACTTAATTGCTAGCAAATCATCACCCAAACTAACCATAAACGACGAGGTTTTTGATGAAAGACCACTTACTTGCCAGTGGGCGGTGGGGGAGCTCACCGTCTCCATTTCAATCACCTCTTCGGTAATTGACGGAGATGATGGGTTTGCTGAAAGAGAAGTAGCGCCGTCGCCATTCGTGTCCGTTTCATTTAGCTCCCCCGCGATTGAATCAATCTCTTCTCTTATTTTTTGTAGCTGCTGGTTGAAACTAATCTTGCGCTTACTAAACATGGCTAGTAAGCGTAGACGCTTGCTCCATCTAAAGCGAGATCGATTTTTCTCCAAAATGAACTGATCAATTACAATTTTTGCTTCATGTGCTAAATCCGTGAGTCTCCTGTTGGGAAAATTGGGCTTTGCGGGTGAATCGTGAGCAAAGTGTTGAAGGAAAAGGACTTGGTCATAGATAGATCGAATTAGCTCGTTTTGATAAGGAGAAATGGAAATCTGATCTTGGTTGAGAGTGATATTTTCTATGGATAGCCTGAGGGAAGCAAGTGCGATGCTAGCCATTTTTGTAGATCAGAACTAACAACTTTTTTCTGGCAATTCACAGCATGAAAGAGTAAGAGGTTTATTCGAAGGCACAAGATTGAAATGGAAAAGCATCTCCTGCTGTTTGTGTGGAGGAAAACACATCATCCACTGATGTGGTCCATACGTCGTCGTCCTTGCATAAAATTGTTCACATTGTTTAGATTTTTATTTCTTGTAAAATATATAAATTGCATTTAAGTGAATTAATTTGTTCTCACGTAGTAAACTCTAGCAATATAATTATTGAAAGAATTATATCCTATTTTATTGATTAACTATGAAAAATAATGTAATATTTTTCTATCACTCAATTATATATTAATATTTGATTCTATCAATTAAAAATATTATAAGTTATGAAAAATACTCCAATATTTCTCCTCCACTTAATTTATATCCTAACATTTAATCCTGTCAATTAAAACTACTGTTCATTGCTAACGGTGGCAAAAATTTGACGAGTTTTTGATTAAAAAATAAAAATGTCATGTGTGTGCCACTCAAGAACCACATATGATTTTAACATATAACTTATTTAGATTTTAACACGACTAGCAACAGAGGATATTTTTGATTGACAAAATCAAACATTAAGCTATAAATTCAATAACGGAGAAATATTAGAATATTTTTCATAGCAGAGGGTATTTTTAATTGATAAATCAAACATTAAGGTATAATTCATAACGAAAAAACATTAGAGATTTTTCATAGTTGATTAATAGAGTAGTATATAAATGATAGTTTCCTCAATATTTTTTTAGATTTAAATTAAAAATATTTTACTGTGATTTTTAATTATACAATTGCACACAAAATGTTTGATGAAATGTATTGGATACTTCTAAATGATTAAAGTTGAAGAAAACTATTTAAGTTATATATTTCAAATTTGTAATGAGAGCTAAAAACTATTTTTTAAAATATAAAGGGAGTAGTTCCCAATTTTTCCTATACTTGAAAACTAGGTTGCAATGCAGACGTTTATGGTTTTAATTTCATGAAAATTCATGATTTTTATAAAATCATGAATCCTTAAGTGTTGAAAATGTTATATATTTTTGCTAATATAATAATATATGGTATAATTGGATAAGTATTTTTAACCAAATAAGAATATAATAATATATAATACGATATAATTAGATTGGAATGGTTTAAAATTATATTTGTATTTAATTATTTACTAATATATATTTACTATTGATAATTATTATTAGTAGTTAATTTTTTTAGAAACATTGTCACAGTTTTTGAGAATTTAAGCGGAGATAATACAAAACTCTTTTATAGTATATATAATACTGAGAAATTATGAAATAATCAATTTGACTATTATATCTTACAATTTTAGTCACACTTATAAATATTAGATATTCCAACACATGGAATATTTGTTAGGTGTAGTTGGTGGATATTCCCATAATTAGTGGGACTCAAAATAAAAAAATGTGTGGTTCTCATGCATTTTATTTGCCTATAAAAGGCCTCATTTGGTGTTCTTAGAAACACACCAAGAAGAGAGAAAAAAATAAGAGAGAAGGAGAGGCGTAAGAAAAATAGAGAGTGTATTTTGAGTATAGAGTGCTTTTATTTTTGTAATAGTTTATTTACAGAAATAAACCCAGAAAATTGTCCCAAAATTCTCTTCGAGTTTTCTTCCGTTGGTTCGAGAAATTAATTCGATACCAACCCTACTTGTTTAAATTTTTCATTATTGATCCAGTTGGGGCCAACAATAAATACATCTAAAAAATAGTCAAATGTACATGTTTATAACATTTTCAAGTAAAATAAGAGAAATAATATAATAATATTTATTAAATATTGTGTAGTATGTGAGAGAGTGTGTGTGAAAGTGTAGATTGTGTGAGAGTGTGTAAGAGAGTGTAGTGTGTGTAGTGTGTGCGAGAGAGTGTGAGTGTAACTCAAGTTTAAAAAAATACATAAAAAAAGAATGGTCAACATGGGAGGGACCGGGTGCAACCCGAGGACGACCTAAGAGCGATCTAAGCTTTAAAAAACCTACTAATATATTAAAAGAGAATAGTTAGTTATATAAAAATAATCGGAACAGTTATAATAGTTTTTTTTAACAATTATAGCAACACTTGTTTTTTTATCCATTTCTTATAGTACATTTAAATATTAAGTTAATTTGGTAATTAAGGATTTGACAATTCATTTAAATTTGATAGTTACGGCTATAATTACTGAATTTAGTAAATTTATTGAGATTTGGTATAGATTATATAAATTTGTATAATTACAACTATAATTACGGTTTTTATATAATTATAGTCATAATAATTATTTATATACAAGATTTTCAGATTTATATAATCGAATCACTATAGATTGTATACATATAATTATACCCATAATATAATTTTTTATAATAACATATAAAAGATTTGGGTTTTTATGATATCATATTTTTATGATCACGTTTTTATATAATAAAATATAAATATTACTAAAATCTTGAATTTAACTAAAATGAATAAACACGCCCACATGTCACGACGGATGCGGATACTTTTGTGCAACGCACGGGTGAAATGCTAGTTTAAAAAATTATATAAAAATATTGATCAACTCGGGAGCGACGGAGTGTGATCCGGATGCGATTTAAATATTATTTTTATGTTCTAAATGTTGGATAAAATACTTAAAATATATTTTTTCATGTTTCGATTTCATTACCAATCTAAAAATAATTGCTTGATTAAAACATTTTAACACATTCCAATAAAAAATATATACTTTTGACCATATTTGATATGTGATAATAAAAGTGACTAAAATCATTGTGTTTTATAAAATTGGTCATTTTAAATGATTAAGACTATAGATAGCTTGTTAAAAGGTCCTAATATAGTGGAGTTGAAAAATAATATGACTTCAGGCCTCTTAACAGCTTCTCTTTCATCCTCTACATATATGAACTTTAATTTTTCAAAAACTAAATATTAAAGATTTTATGAATGTAAACGATCGTAATTATTGCATTATAATTAAAAAACACATTTTTCAATCATAAAATTTATGTAGCTTTGGCCAATTCATCATACTAGTCAAATGCCATTCAAGAGGGGTAATCAAAATCGCTGCTTATAATGTAACAGAACTTTGAATGGCTTTGGCTTTTGCTACGGCAGAATCTCTCCGATTCACAACCCGCTCGAGATCCTCCACCTTTTCCGACAAGGCGGCAACGCGAAAATTCGTAGATTCAACCAAGTTGCGTGCAGTTTCCAGCGCACCACACAGCTACATTTCAGTTAAAAAGGAAAGCATCAGCACGTCAAGTGTGTTGCCATAATCAATCCTTGAATCAAGAACAAGAATTACATCAAGTTTGACTTATTAGAGATGCTCATATATGTGATTTTTTTTTTTTCAAAATGAGCGAGGTAAATATGAGATTCATGCGCCACCTAATAACCAAGAAAAGTAAGAGAAACACAACAACCTGGGAGAGAATGATAAAGATACCACACTGTTGGAGTAGTTTCAATATCTAGCTCCAAAAGGAGTTCGCTAGTGGGTCTGAGACTGGAGCGATTGTAGTTCGATAGAAGTGGGTCGAGCCGTGTAGGTCGAAGAACTCGAGGAGCAGTTCGAATGGCTGGATATGGAAAAGATATGGTACATATCATGTTTCCTTGTGGGACAAGATTTATCCTTATCAATATTAGATTTGGGTAGGTATAAATCTATTGGAGATAGATTTAGATTTAGATATATCTTACCATATCTAAGTTTTATATTCCTTATGTATCTAGGAATCGCCCTATATATACCCCTGCTCCCCACCAAACATAGAGCATAGCTCGAACCACTATAAATCTTTGTGTCATTTAATTTCTGCTAGTTATTTGTGTCTGCAATCGTTTCAATTCATAACACACACAGTAGTCCAAAGCTCAAAGATGTGTAATAATTGTTGTGGGTCTAAATAATTTGGTCTAATAATGAAGACCCTCGGTACAATCTATTCATGAAGCCTATTAGCTGAAGCTCACGAAGCCCACAAGTTTCTAAGGGAAATTCATTATAAATAGGCCCACTAAAGTCACAACCTAGGCATTGGATTATTCCATCTACCCCCTCCCCATCGATTGTATCACTTAATCAATAATAAAAAGTAAAACAAGCTAATAAAGTGAATTAACCAAATATTCTTCCAGCCACCAATCGCGAAATAACACGTGGCACTTGATCACACACAGTCACAATTAAAGTTGAAGTGGCAACTTTATATGTGTAAACTTTATAAGTGTAACACGTTTTACACTTCATATCAAATTCACTTCACCGAGAAAACCCAAAATATTCCAAGGCATGAAAACTTCTTCTACTTCCTCTATGCATGCTGAACAACACTCCATGCATTCATCTACACCACACGATGCATGTCATGAAAATCACTATCTTGATAGAGAGCAAAACCAATTCATGAGATTAAAGTTCTTCCTTTGGCCTAATCGATATTAGATAAGATGCTTGAGCTCTGAAATCGAGCAATGTCTGTAACCACAAGTCGAAGTCGAAATATTGAAGACAGAAATATTGAAGGCTTCATCAAAGAATGATCAGACGTCTCAGAGCAGGAAGAAGTTCAAAGGAGTGAGAAAGAGAAGCTGGGGGATCATGGGTTTCTGAGATCAGAGCACCCAATCAGAAAACAAGAATTTGGCTTGGCTCTTACTCCACTGCAGAGGCTGCTGCAAGAGCTTACGACGTTGCTCTTCACTGTCTCAAAGGCTCATCTGCCAATCTCAACTTCCCCATTTCACACAAGAATCTCAACCTGATCGACACCACCATCGTGTCACCTAAATCTATCCAAAGAGTTGCGGCCGCCGCCAATGCCAGCTTTCTCCAGACTTCAAGAAACTCCACCCCCTATCCATTAATTCAGTATAAGGACTTTTGAATGCCTCATATTAATAAGTCAGATGTTCTTAAATACCTTAAAATATAAAAGTAAATATCATAAGATGAGTCGAAGTTGAAGGGCATCATTTCCATAGCTCTGTTGTTCCTCCTGTATCCTTTTGGCCGACTTTGCAAGAGATTCCTTCACAGGGTTGGATGCGTAGGACTTGATCTCAATCATTTCAAGCGTCGCACTTTCTCCAAAACCTTCTGGATCCAAGGCGAATCCGCAGCCAAAACCAATCGCCCCTTGTGTAATAACCTGCCATCAACCACGGAAAAGCCCGGATGGCTATTCGGATTAGTTACTAATGCAGCAACCACCCGTTTCAGATAAGTATCATGCTGCTGCTCGGTAACCACATCAGGCAGCCCCAGTCATTCTGGAACACTGCACGCCACTAAATCACCTTCTTCTACCCGTTAAATCACTTATGAATACCATTTAACAATACTTTTTATCACTTATGAATACCATTTAACAATACTTTTTATCACTTATGAATACCATTTAACAATACTTTTTAACCATTGTTCTTCACTTTTTTTCTTTGTAGTGAATATACCGATAGTATTGTGGAGATTTAAAAAGCCCCACTGATAGTGCTGGTCCAGCATACAAATAACTCAACCAAACCCAGCATATGTAGAGCGACAATGACCATTCAAAAAAGAAGAAGCCAACTTTGGCATTGAATGCACATGAAAGGATGCAAGTGTAATATTTGATCATAAAAGTCAAGAAATTGCATTAAAAGGGACAGTAGAAATTTCAATCATATGTTGGACTTGAAGCAATTCTACTTGCTTATATCAGTTGCAATAATCGAAAACGAACCTGTGTTTCTTTCCAGCAAACTCTTCTTTTCTTCAGGCGTAAGCAGCTGATGTTCCGGAACTAGAACTAGAACGACATGCGCTTTAATTAACATTAACTAACAACTCTGCCTCCTGTATTACACATTGTAGCTAGCAGATGTGAATTTCTCTTACAAAAATCTCAGCAGCATAAAAGTCTTGAATATGCATCTCAACAACATATACAGGTTCTTGAAAGTGTGACCTCATTAGTTGGAAATGGAATAAAGAAGAAAACCAAGTTTATTATTGAACTTTATCAATTCCATTTTTTTTTTTATGTATAGCAGTGAAATATTAAAACTCGATTGAATTTAGCTTAAACTTCAATAAAGTTAGTCATGTTAAAACTCATGCTTTAAATTACTAATCCAATCTTAACTATTTATCTTCTATTATCTCTCTCTACATATTTCAATACCACTTATTATCTAGCTTTTTCGTTATTAATAATGATAAACATTCGTGCAGTAGGGGATACAAAGTTATTCTAAATATTAAAATAAATTACTTTGGAGATAATTCTTACAGTACATGTCCACATAATATAAGTACTTCAGTTTTTTAGTTTTATATTGCACATTATTATAATTCAGTTTAATTGAGCTATAAAGTTTAATTTTTTTAATTGTTTTTAAGTTTGAACTTGAAACTATTTAGAAGTTCCCCACCTTAATAACTCTTTCGGCATAAGCAACCACAACAATTTACTCCAATAGAATTGATACTATCTCCAACATGTTTTCATAGAGTTTACATTCATATTTCATATTTGTTGTGTTTCGTCTTCTCTTTTCTCTATCTATACACACAACATAATTTATCAATATTTTTTCTCTCATTAATGGACACTCATTTATGCTTTTATCTCTCCCACTTCTTTTAATCCTACATGCATTTTAGATTTTTTTAGTCTCTTTTTTTTCTTATTTATTTCGTACTCGATTTGTAGTCTGATTTTTTTAGTCTCTTTTTTTCTTATTTATTTCGTACTCGATTTATAGTCTACTTTATTTTAACATGCATATTAATTTCAAATATCCAATTAATTTTTTTCTAATTTTTTTTGGTATAACTTAAGTATCCAATTGAGTTCAGTTATATTCACTATCCATTAATTCAGTACAAGGACTTTTGAATGCCCCGTATTAATAAGCCGCCAGATGTTCTTAAATAACTTAAAATATAAAATTACATACCATAAATAAGTCGAAGTTGAACGGCATCATTTCCATAGCTATGTTGTTCCTCTTGTATCCTTTTGGCCGACTCTGCAAGAGATTTCGTCACAGAGTTGGTTGCGGAGGACTTGATCTCAATCATTTCAAGCGTCACAATTTCTCCAAAACCTTCTGGAATCTCATCTAAACACATACATTTATGCAGCAGCAGAAATCTGAGTCGAGGGAAGTGGTCACTTTCACTAATCCAATGCTGAAGCTCCGAAGATTCGATGAGCAGAAATTGTAGCTCAGGAAATTCTCCTTGAGATGTTTCCCACGTGCTGCCCGTGCAGGTGAATCTTCTCAGTTTAAGCACTTGAAGATTTGGCAATGAACCAATGACACTCATCTCACTCCAGGGAAGCCACATGTTCCACAAATTCAGCTTTCTCAGCGTCCTTGGAAAACAGATACTTTCTCTTCGCCAATTACCATTGCGTAATTCAAGATTTTCAAGTTGATGCAGGTGCACCATGTTGTTGAGGTGACCACCATAATAGGAAGAGCAATGAAGTCCTAATTTTTTAATATTTGGCATCTTTTCCAGGATCCCTTCCACACACACATCATGGAACACTAAGGAAAGTGTTTGCAGATTTTCTAGAGTAGAAGTAATGGCATATTCGGTATAGGGAAATCTAAACCTACCGTAGCATATGAGATGCCTCAACTGCGGCAGCCTCCAAATCTCCTGCGGCAAACACACGACATTCGACTTAACTTTTAGCTTATTCCAATTTCTTACATCAATGACTAAGGTTTGAAGACTCTGAAGCTTTGATATTGCTAAAGGAATGGCAAAACCAGATGTGAAGCAGAAAGCTAGATATCTTAAATGAATTAGTTTGAACATTTCATGAGACGGTAACTGGATGTCCACATTTTCTGCATCCAATACCCTGAGAGACCTAACACTCTTCAATAACAACTTTCCCAATTCTTCTGGAGGATCCGGATCCCCATTCCTCCTATAACTATTGTAGGCAGGGAAGCACATAATAGTATGGGTGGATGGGCAATAAGCTCTAGAAAGGTACATCAGCATTGGATATCTGACACTTACGCGATGCTGATCTTTTATGTTTGCAATGAAATGCTGCTCCCCATCAAAATTTCTATCAATCAGATTCACAAAAAAATTCGTCTCTTGAGCTTTTCTTATGCACAAGTCACGGATGAGATCATGGAGACTGCAACTTTTGATTTTGCCATCCCACTTCCTTCTTGTGACCAAAACAAGATTTCTATTAGCCAGATCCTCCAGACACTCTTCTGCCTGATCTTCCAAACTCTTTGATGATCCTTCTGAGTATCTCAAGAAATCATCAGCTACCCATAATCTGATCAGTTTGGAGACACGAATATCATCATCTTCTGGGAAACCTCCCATGTACAAGAAACAAGACCTCAAATGATGAGGCAAATGGGTATAACTCAGAGACAGTATCTCACCAAACTTGCCATCATCTTCTGTCGCAACAATTGAACTTACATTCTTTGCAATTGCCCACCATGAATCTGGTTTCGTCTCGACTGTGGATAGGAGTCCTGCAATCACCACAACTGCAAGGGGCAGTCCTATACAACTTTTTGCAATCTCCTTTCCAATTTTCTCCAACTGCGGAGAACAATGTTTATCTCCTAACACCCTGTGTCTAATCAACTCCCAACTTTCTTCATCACTCATGAAGCGCATCTGGTGAGGAGGGCTATGGGAATTGAAATAAACTGCCACATCAGACAACCTTGTTGTTAAGATGATTCGACTCCCATTGTGGTCATCAGGGCATACATGTCTTAAATCATCCCAAGTTTCTTTACACCACACATCATCCAAGAAGTGTAACAAAACTTAAACAAATGCCAGATTCAAGACTAACGAAGCAAACTGAATAGATAGATTATTACTGAAAAGAAGAAACACAAATAATGAGATTAATGAAGTACAACTCTCTGCATACGACTAAGGACTTTAATTTAAAAAAAATAGAAGACTAACCACTCTGCCTAAAATAATTCAACTGACTCCTAAATAAAAAGAACTAACTTAGTCAAACTAAATAGCAAAAGACTCTTTCAAACTAAATAATAAAAACACGTTTAAGCATGAGCTAAGTTGCATTAATTTGTGATAGAGAGCAGAAGATGTTAGCTGTAATCACATAGTAGGAACGCCGCAACTTCGCCGGACAAAATTATTCTCTAGAAAAAGAATGGCCCCACGACCAACTCAATGAATTTCTTATATTGAATAAGATAGATTTTTATAATATTATATAATAATTTAATTTATTTTTTTAAAAAATATTAAAAATTGTAGTTATATTCGTAATCCCATTTTATATTTATATTATAATATATACTATTATGTTATTTTCTTATAAAACTTATCTATTTTTTGAATATATTAAAGCAAAGAAGTCTTTGCCAAAATTGTTCCCCTCAAAATAAATAAAATCTATCAAAATGTCCTAAAGTTTACTTAATTAGGTGATTTTATCTCAATTTTTCAAAATTATGTAATTATGTACAAAATTTACCAAATTAGGTGATTTTGTTCGAGTTTTCTAAAATTATGGAACTATGTTCTAATATTTAAAATATTAGGTAAATATGTTCTCCATTATTAATGATATTAATTTCGTGTTGAGCCAGACATTAAATGTCGACATGTCTTTTT
>JAPKLW010008299.1:0-13585 GCA_026898455.1 Plectranthus barbatus | reverse complement strand
ATAGGGTTAGCCCGAAACCCGACGGGTTAGCCCGATTGACATCCCTAATCATGCGTTATACTTCATATTTTTATTATTTATTATTTATTTATCTTTTTTTAATCTTGAGTTATACTTTAGTTTCTCAATTCACTCACTAAGACTTATTATACCAAATTAGCGTATGTAATATTTTTTTTAATTTTCATTTATTATTTACTACAAAAAAATTACTAATCAGAAAATATTCCAATAATAATTGTATATCTTAATCGAGTATAATGAGCCATGTAGTAAAATTCAAAATTAAAATGAAATATGAACTATATTATAATAAAAGTCCAAGATGTAATGCAATTGTGTAATAGGAGATACGAATCGTGAAGCCCATCCACCCTTTTTTTCTTGCTTATAAAAAAATTATTTTCTTTATTATAAATATTTATTAAATAATTAAAATTAAATATATATTTAGGGAGTGTTCGTGATATATGTTCTTTCGAGTAGACGATGAAAGAAGAGAGGATAAGTATTGAAAATTTTCATTTGAAGATCCTTACATGTGTAATTTGCACTTCTAAAACAGTAAGAGACATTAATATATTTTTTTAATTAAATAATTAAAGCATGCAGTAATTGCAATTAATTTAGCCACAAATAACTAATCATTTCAGTTATAAGCTAACTTGTAACTCAATATTAATCGACTATAGTAAGCACTCAATGTATTATATATATTCGGCTGCTATCTTACACAAAAAAAAAAAAAAAAGCCAAGAAAAAAAAAACACACACACTCACATCATGTCTCAAAAAGCTTGTGTGTTTCACAAACTTAACACACCATTTGACTAAACTATCTTGACTATTATATTAGGTCTCTCACTTTTTATATTATACCAAAAATATTTTTATGTATGTATAAAGAGCATCGTTACCTTATTCATTTTACACAAATTGTTTCGTTACGAAACATTTGCGTATAATGTATAGATTAACGCTGCTCTTACATACTTTAAAACTTAGAGTTTTTAAAAAGTTTGAAATTATATATATATATATCCTACACCCAACCATATTTTGTCAAACTTCAAAGGGAGTAACTCCACAGCTCCACCTCAGTATCGCTTTCCACATCATCGCCCCAACCGAAACCCCCCTCGTAATACCGCGGCGGCGACATCAAAGCGCCACCCTCCTCCGTCGTCGACACACAGAAGTCAGCGTCGACCACATTGCTCGAGCTACTCGCCTCATAACCCATCATTGCATCAACATTAGCCTCCCCCCCGCCGAACGCGCCCTGCTCCCCCGCCCCGGGGCGGAACGCCTCCGCCGCCTCCACCGCCGCCTTTCGGATGTCCTTGGGGTCTGTCGACGCCGGGACGGGGAGCCGCCACACGGAGTCAGCGAAGTTGAGGCAAGCAGCCTGCCCCCTGAGGGCCAGAGCCGCCACGTCGTGCGCCCTGGCCGCCATCTCCGCCGTGGGGTAGGTCCCCAGCCATATCCTCTTCTGCTGGGTGGGTTCCCGCAGCTCGCACACCCACCTGTCGGAGTTCCGCCTCCTCACGCCGCGGTAGACTGGGTGGCGCGTCTCCTTGAACTTCTTCCTCCCGGCGCGCTTCTTCGGGTGGCTGGACGCCAGGATCACCTCCTCGTCGGAATGCGAAGTCTTGGAATAATCCATTGATATCTGCTTCTTTCTACGTGATGATCGTGGGTTTTGGAGAGATTTTTGATGTTAGAGAGAGAAGGCGAGAGAAACATATTTATATGTGGGTTTTGGTGGGAAAAAACGAACTCTACGCGGAGTATATGGAGGTGCCAGCTGGCAAACGGTTTCAGACAAAGTGCTTCGTGAAGAAGTTTTATTACGATACACCACTTAAAAATATAAACAAAAACGTGCTTCTCTTCTGACGTGGCATCTCTATAGGATTCCACTCGTGTAATTGGTATTTATCTATTTTTGTGTATGGATATTTAGAACTAAAATTAAATGTTTTCTTTATTAAGATTCGTTCTAGTTCATTTAATAAATTTAATTGATAATCAAACTTGTTCGATATGCTAACTTGATGTTACAAAATAATTAATTATATAAAATTTATAAGTAGGACCGACATTTTTGCATTGATTTAAACTTACACATCCAGATATCTTCTAAGAAGCTCAAATTAAAGATTTTCAATTATATGCAAAGTATTTTCACCATTTCACTCCGAACAAGGGACAATTGGATGATCATGGCCAAGTTGAATTGAGCAAGACTAAACTTAAATTCAACTTAATTTCAAGCTTAACTTATTCGACACGATTGAGCTTTATTTCGAGTTAATTATTAAATAAAATTATGCATATATATATATATATATCAAAGGTTAAATTGTGCTTAATAATAAATTTAGAAAAAAAATCTAAATTATTTATAGAATAATATGTGTTCGTTTGATAAGGTTCAAGTCTTGTGCAAACTCAAATTCAATTCGGATTGGATGTAAGCTCGAATCATTATGGCTAGCTTGCCAATTAAGTTGAGAATTCTCAACCTCGCTCAAAAGCTATTTATGTGGCTCTAGCTCGAATCTAATGATATTGAAATAATTTTGGATTTTTTTTTCGAGAGCCACTTGTAAGCTGGTTTGACTCATGATCTTCCGGATATGTTTAGTTATAAGAAAATATAAACTCCAGTAAAGACAACATTTTTGTGCATAAAATAATTTTTTATATTTTGAATAATATCAAATATTAATGATTTGGTCTTCTGAGAGACGGTCTCATTATTTTTTTATTGTGAGACGGATCTTAATACATCATTTTAATAAGATAAATATATCATTTCATTTTGTAATATATTATTTTTTTAACTATAAAAATTACATGATTTACAATAAAGAAATATATCGTTTGTTATAAAAGAATATATCATTTTAATAAATTAAAATACATCATTAAATTCATCTCATAATAAAAATAATGAAACTGTCTCATATGAGAATTTACTAATATTCAAATGAATAAAGGTTATTCAGATTCGGTTCAATTCTTTACTCTCGAAATATTAATAACAATAATTAATTTGATAATAGATGAATTATCTTTTAAATAGTCAACTTGATTCATTACAAGTGCATCCCTATAAAATATATAGTTTTGTAAAAAGTATTTTCAGTTAACCGCCTTTTGAATAGTTAGAAATCAACTTGACTTTGACATCTAGTTGGATGACTTTAATAAGTATGTTCTCTTCTCTCTCTGGAAAATCTTTAGAGTGAAATTTAATAATATCCAATTTCACTATCTTATATTTCAAAAATATCCATTTTGTTATATTCATTCAAGAAATACCCAATTGCATGTTTTTTACTTAAATACCTTTTTGTCTTTATTATAATTATTTTTATTTCTATTATTTCCATATTTTTATACATTTTAAATTCTTAATCTAATTTCTTGTAATTGTTGATGTAATTCTTTGATGTTAGATTCTAATATTTCCATCTTAGAACTAAGTTGTCTAATTTTCTGTATATTTTCTTTATCCACAAGCATAAATTTATCTACTAGACAGCTATAAGCAATATGAGTTTCAAGATATTCTTTTCGTAATTTTTGTTGCATCAATTCATCAGTATAAGGAAGATATATGCCATCAATTTTTATAAAAGTGGAACTAGGCATTATATTTTATCATTTATTTCTGTAACTACTGTTTTTAGTTCTTGTATTTGTTTATTTAGTTGTGTCATTTGATTATCTGAATGTAATGTTTGTCTTCTTAATGGTTCAATCCATTTATTATGATCTATATTACTTGTACTAACTCTTGCATGTTGTATAATATTTTTTGAGATTGGTGTATTATTTTGAATTCTTTGCGATGAACTTCGTTGAATGAATTTTTGTAGGCTATTATCTTTTTTTATTATAGTACTTGTAGTACTTAATAGTTCGTCTGTATATATTCTATCTCTATGTTGAAAAATTATACTTAAATTACTATTAGTTAATGCATAAGATACTTTGTAGCTTACAGTGAATGGTATGTCTGCGGGTCTCATAAAATCTTTTTTGAGAAAATTACATCGGACTCCGATTGCATCATTAAAGGTTTGTGTTTGGAAAAGAATTCCATATTGTAAGGCGACATCGAATTTAATTATGTCAAAACCTAAATTGCCATCTATTCCTCCTATAATTTTATCTTTTTCATCTAAAATTCTATTGTCAACAATTTGTAGTTGTACAGGTGTGTCTTTTCCTGTGAAATAAGTAGATTTTAGTATTATTTGTATTATTCCAATATGTATATATCCTAATTTCTTCTGGTCTTTTTTAGGTATTTTTTCTATTTTCTTTTTTATTTTTTCTTTATTCATTATGTATGCTTGGAATTCATAATTTGCTTGATTCATGTATACTACTGATTCTCCACTCATTAATCCGTAGTATACTATATTTTCTCGATTTAGTATGTTTGATATTCTTTTATTAAATGTTGGAATTTCTATACTTTCTTTAGAGTTAAGTGTGAATTCTCCCTTTTTTCGGACCTTATTTATTATTTTCTTATCGAATATTATATCAGACAAATATTCTCCGATTGACTCTATTTTTTCTATTTCTTGTATATCATCTTGTTCTTGTTCTTGCTTCGAGCTTTCTCCCTTTTCAAAGATATTCATAGTAATTGTTTAATATTTTCCTTATATAAATTTATTCGCGGGATTTTAAATTTTTCTCCTTGTATTTTTAGTATTAATTCTTTACTTTTTATCTTATAATTAAAGTTTTCTAGAAAATCTATTCCTAATATTATTTCTTTTTGTTCTTGTTTAGTTCTTCCATCGATTGGTATTTCTAGTTTTATTGAAAGTGTTTTACTAAAAATAATATTAACAGATGTATATTTAGTATTTCGTACTGGAGTTCCTTCGAGAGTTATATATGTTACTTCTGGATGTAAATCATAAATTTCTGTTGCTAGATCTTCACTTATAAAACTTGTACAAGATCCTGTGTCTATTAGTGCAACAACTAATTTTTTGTTTATACTTGTTAGTATATGATATTGATTATAATTATTATGATCTAATTTAACTTCTATGTTCTTCATATCATTTATTACTTTGTCGGGCCTGCTATATGCTGTCACAGCGATATAGGTTGCCACTTTGACATTTCATGCTTGATATGTTTGAACTTTGTAAAAGAGTTGTGTAATTTCATACCTGAAATGTTTCTTTTTCCAGATCTCAAGATCAATTTGGCATAGTAGCTTCTTCGCTGTAGCCTTCTTCAGATCCTCCAGAGATCAAATGTAGAGAAAGAAAAATTTCATAGATGAAAGATATGTTACAAGAAGTGTGTCCTCTGCTAATGAGAGAGCACCTTATTTATAGGCGACGAAAGGTCTGCCTTTTACATAGTGGAGGGGTACCACTTCACATGGAGGGGTACCACAAAACAGTACAAACTAATAATTTACATAGTACAAGAAAAGAAAAATACAAAAATAGTGGTGTCTTCTCACATCTTCTTTTCTTCTATTGTCTCAAAGTCTGCATCTCCGTCGGTGCTTGGTGTACATATGCTACATGCATGATCTCCATGAAATTCTTCTATCAGTCTGATACAAATTTCTTGCTTTATTTCTGGAGTGTATTCGAAATCGATTCCTTGTAAATCTCTTAGGAATTTTTCTATATATTTCTGGCTTTGAATGTCTACTTCCTTCTCCCTTGCTTGCATGCTCCATATAATTACCGATTTTGAAATGTAATTTGTTCGTGCTCTAATCTTGATTCCTCGTAGTAGTATCAAGACATAATTATTTAAAAATTGTTGCATGATATCTTCATGTTTCGCATCTCCAATGGTTGGGTAGTTTTGATTGCTTACTCCTATCTGGCATAATTGTATAGCGGGTTGTCTAACTTGTCCTTCTTGCTCTCCTTCATTGAAGAATAGTGGGTATGTCGAAAACATTTTTAGAAATCCTTCTCTTTGTTTTACCACTCCTGAATGATATTGTTGAATAGCTTTCTTCATGTAGTTTGGGAAGTATCGAAATATATCCATGCTTCTGAAGTAGATTGTACTTATGAGTCCGCTTTGGAACATCATATATGTCTTAATAAGATCTGCTTCTGGTAAAACAATTGCCTTGGGCCCCTGAAATATTCCTTCAATAGGGTATATGCTTGAGAGTTTGTCTGCTATTGTGTATTTAACCAAGAAATTATATTCTTGATCAAAAATTACTTTGGTTAGTTTTGTTAATTCTTCATGTTCTTGTTCAGTAGGGATAGAAATTATTGTTAGTGGTTTGTTATTAGGGATTTTCCCCAGAGTTGCCATTCTTGATTGTAGTGGTTGTCCTGGCATTGCTGCTTTTGCTGCATAGGTACTTCGGTACTCTATTAGTGCATTTTTTGCTTCCTGTAGGCTGGTATATTTTCTATGGATGATGCCGCTTTGGTTGTTGATGAAGATTGCTGCCTTGCTCCAATCATCATATATGCCTGCATTTAAGCCATTAAAAATAACATAGTATGCTTTGACTCTTTCTTCTTCATCAAATTTTTCTTTGGATCGAGATCCATCAGCTGTGTGTTCTTCTGCCTTTGATTTATCCTTGATTGTTGTTGTTGTTGAGGAATCTTCAGTTTGTTTTCCACTGGATGAATTAAGCATTAATTCTATCGCCTGTGCTTCTTTATCTGCTTGGCTTGCTTCTTTTTGCAACTGTTGTGCTTGTAGACGACATTGTTTTGCTTTTTCTAATAATCTTTCCTTTTCTGCTTTCAGGATGGATCGGACTCCTTCCATTCTCTTGTTAATGTATCTGCTAGATTGTTTTCTTTGCCTGAAATGTGCAAAGATAAAAAATCGTATTGTTGAGCTTCGAGGCTCCATCTGAGCAATCGACCTTTGTTATATGATTCTTTTATCTTGTATTTTGTAAAGTCTTTTGTATAAGAGCTATCCGTTTGGTAAATAAATTTCTTTGGTTGTAAATCTAATTTGAATTTTCGTAATGCTTTTATTAAAGCAAGTGTTTCTTTTTCATGGACCGTATAATTCTTCTCAGCTGGTTTAAATGTTCCTGATGCCCATTTCGTTAATAATATATTCTTAAATTGTTTTAAGAATGTTTTTACTTCAGATGGTTTATTATTTGTGATAAATATTTTGAAATCATTATAAGCATCTGGAATTGCTTGAAGGACTGCTCCCCAAGTATCTTGACTTGCATCAGTATTAAGAATGAGTAAATCGTTTGGTTTTGGTAGATATAATTTTGGAAGGTTTTTACATAATTCTTTTAAAGCTTTTACAGCTTGTGTTGCATTAATTGTCCATTTCCATGGAATCTTTTCTGATATCATTTCTTGTAATAATGCTCGTTCTTTTGAAAGTTGTTTTATAAAACCTTTTTCACCAATGTAGTTTAAACATCCAAGAAATCGTTGTATTTGATTTCTATTTTCTAATTTATCTGGAAATTGATTAATTTTTTCTAATAAATGTTTTTGTGGTTCTATATATCCCCCTTTTAAAATCTTCATTCCTAGAAATTCTACCTCTTCTAATGCTATCTTTGCTTTTTCTTTACTTAGAATTACTCCTTTCTTTTGTAGTTGTAGTAGAAGCTTTGCAACTTCGTTTAAATGATGTTTTCTTGTTCCTAAAGTAAAAATTATAATATCGTCTATATATGCTAGACTTATAGATTCAAATCCCTTAAGATTATTATCCATAAATCGTTGATAGATACTAGGTGCTTGTTTTAATCCAAATGGCATAACTGTAAATTGATATTGATTTTGTGGTGGACAACTAAATGCTGTTAAAGGTTTAGTATCCTTATGTAATCGTAACTGCCAATATCCTGATTTTGCATCAAGGGTTGTGAACCATTCTGCCTTTTTAATTTTATCAAAAATATAATCTTGCCTAGGTAATTTATATGCATCTCCTCTAGTAGCTTTATTCATTTCTTTATAGTTTATAACCATTCTTCTTTTTCCCCGTTTAATTTCATTATGATTTTCAACATAAAATGCTGGTGCACTATGTGGACTTATGCTTGGTTCTATAATTCCTTTTTCTAATAATTTTTTTGTTTCTTCTTTAAATTCTGCGACATCTCTTTCTGTATATGGAATTCTATTTGGTACATTTACTTCTTTATTAGGATCTATTAATTCTATCCTAACTTCCATTGTATTTGTATTCTTAATAGGGTCTAAAGGATCTTGACTACTTATTTCATCGAGGATTCTTAAGACTTTTATTTCAATTTCTTTGTGAATGTACAGAATTAGTTGATTTTTAAGTTCATGGATAATCTTCCCCTGTAAAAAGGAAAGTGTAGTATATATTTTTGTTGTAACTAAATGTCTACGTTGGTTTTCCATTGCTGGACAACGTAATTTTATTCGATCAATTTCTTGAATAAAAGGGTAATATTTTTTAAGAAAATTATTTCCTAGTATTAATGGTACTCCTGTATCTTGTTTGTATAAGGTGTCTAGAGGGAATTTTCTTCCTTCAATTAGTATTACAAGATCTTTTGCTCTTTCATTTATTTGGATAATTTTATTATTAGCAATTCTTACTTGTATTGGTTTTTCTAGTGTTAGCCAATATTTTGTTGGTAACATTTTTTCTTGTGCAAGACATATAGTTGCTCCAGTATCTATATAAGCAAAAGTATATTTATTAAATAATTTTACTTTTATAAATGTACTATTCTTGCTCATCACTACTTTCTGTATAACTGGAACTTTCAGATTCAGATTCTATACTATATGTATCAAAATTTATTTCTTCTCCTTCTTCGTATATGTCTTCTATAGGTTCGAGCCCTAAAGAGTATATTAGTTTTATTTTATTGTCTTTATATAAGTTTTTCTTTGGACATTCATTAGCATAATGACCAAATTCTTGACATTTCCAGCATCTATATGTCTTTTTTTCTTTCGAATTTTTCTTATTTCTTGTGTTTTTATCATATTTATCATATTTTCTATACCTTCTCTGATATTTTTGTTTCCATGGTTTTTTAAATGTTCTATATTTTTTATATCGAGGATAATATTGTTTTTTATATCTTTTCTTTTTTTTCTGGTTTACATCCATATTGATGTGGAATTGTTTCAAGTTGTTTACAACATCGTATATTTATTTTTTCTAAATATTTTTCTTCAGTTTTTCTCATACACAAATCATCTCTATATTCTAATGCATATTTTTCTATTAATCCTAATGTTGGTGTTATTTTAGTTTTTGCTGGGTTTGTTACTTGTATATTTATATATCGCAACATTGCTGGTGGTAATTTACTTTTTACAATATCTAATAGACCACTTCTATCTGATGTTTTATAATAATTTCCTCTTACTTGGCAAAAGAAACTTTCTGTATCACATGGGTCACAGAGAGCCATATTACTTAGTATTTTTATAATATGTGATTTTTCAAATTCTCGTGTCGTTTCTGCTTCATCCCCAAAAATTTCTGCAAATATTCCTTTAGCTAATTGTTTTAGAAGGTCAAATTTAGCTTCCTTTGATTTATCTGTTTTAGCATAGTCGTTATAATTATATGGCGTTGTTGTTAACCAGTCTGATATTTGTCCCGTAGCTTTATACTGAATATATGTTAAAAAATCTTCTAGTGGTAAATTGCTAATTGTATCATCATCAGTTTGAATTATCATTTGGAACTGATTTATCCATAACATAATTAACTCTGATGCATTTGATGCACAATCTATGTTTAATACTCCACTACTTATACTTCTTTCTTTTTGAATATATGATGGTGGAATATTCTTTTTGTATTTTCCTTTTGTATATGTATACTCATTTTTATACATATAATCAATAAAGCTTTTTTCATATTTGTTTGGTACACGTATATTATTACTTGTAGAAGCATTTTCTTGTTGCTTAATATAATCTTCTTTTTTACGTTTTTCTTCTTCATCTTCTTCCATATTTAATGTTGGATTTTCATCATCACTATCTATTCCATATATGATACCTTGAGCATCTTCTTCATCTATTCTTGCAACATTTAAATCATGTATTTGTAATTTGTCTATTAATTTTGATAATTTTTCTATTTCGTTTATCTTCGAATTGGTGGTATCCATTTATTTGTTGAATTTACAGGTTCGTCATTTATTAATTTTCTAGTTGTACCTTTTGTTACTAATTCTTGAATTAATTCTAATGCCTCTTTATATTCAAGACATTTTTCTTTTCCTGTTAATATTTCTTTATTATCTAATTCTCCTTGTTCTTTTAGGAAATTTATTAAATCTTGGTATTTATATTTTCGTATTTTTGTTTTTGTTTTCTTTATTTGATTTATTGAATCTAATAATTCTTTTTGATTTTCTTTAATTATTTCTATTAATGTTAATATTAAATTAGATACTTTTGAATTCCCTTCTGTCATGCAGTTATTAGAATTATTAATTGTTTTGTCGTAATAGTCTATTATAGTATTCTTGTGTGAATTCTTCAGCTAATTTTTCTTCTGTTTCTAGAAATTGTATATCTAATCTTATTTTTTGCTTTTCTGCATCATCATATGTAAAATATAGTTCTCTTGTTGCAGATAATATTGCCTTTTTAATTTCTATTTCCATTTTATGATATTCTATTAATTGTTCGTATGATAATTTTTCTTTAATTATCATTATGAATAGTAGTATCTGTTTCTTCTGATATACCAAACATGAGTCTAACTAGTCTACTTATATGTGCTTTTACTCTTCTAAGTTCTAAACATATTATTTCTCTATTAATCATATCAGCTGATTGTAATTGATCTAATAAATCTATTTCTTGATTATGTAATATTTCTAATTCTTTGTCTATTGTTAATCCTGGCATTACTGAGGAGTACATGTTTTATTAGGATGAACAGGGCTCTGATACCAAAATTGTCTATGCGGATTTTTAGAAATTTTAATTAATTGTGTAGATAGAATTTTATTTTTTGTAAATGGTGGAATTAAATTAAGATAAATATAAAAGAAATACATGGGAGGGTAGTTTTGGAATTAAAATCTTAAAATGAAGGAAAAGTCAAAAAGTGGTTATATTTGATATGTGTTTAATATTTTGGGTATATTTGTTATGTGTTTAATGGGAATGGTTATTTAAAATATTTAAGAGAAATGTTTATCTTCTAGAATATGTTTTAATTTAGGAGCAACGGCAGCATTTGTAAAATTTTCAAAATACTATTTTTTGTAAAAAAATTATCCTTTTTATTAATATATTAATATTATAAATATCATATAATCAAACCATGGTGCAGCACTTGCACACAAGGCTTTATTTGCTATTTTGATAAAAAAAAGTTGATTTCGAAACTTCTTGAATGAAAATATTTATATCCTACATAAATATATAAATAATGAATCGATCAGATCATTATCAAATTATAAAATAACGAATTAATTCATTAACAGTTGACAACTGTCTTGGGCATCGTTTGGGTCACGTGAAACCGACCAGATATGTCTTTTTTTGTTATCATTATTTAAATTCTTAATGTAGAAATATTTGTTTTAAGTGTAGGAAATGAAAGAATTCATTATTTAGAAAATTTGTTGATACCTATTCACCACTTTTTTCGCACAAAAGAAAATTATATAAAAGAATTCGACTGATATAGCTAATCGGAATGAAACGTAGTATTTCAAAAAATTAAAAACTTGAACGAGCCTTTTTTTTTTTTTTCAACCAACATATTATACTTAGTGAGAGATGACTTTGAGATTCAAACACTGAATTGTAATGCATTTTTTAGGAATGCCAATAACCTGAAGTTTATGAGTTAACTCAATTAAATCGAGTTAAAAATAAGTTAGAGTTTAGATATTTTTGGCCGAACAAAATATAGTGCAAATAGCCTAAGATTGGATAGTCCTAGACTCGATGGGTTGAATCAAAAAAACCGACACCGATTGGCCCGATACCAAAATCTACATGTAATATTTAGATAATAATTTTTACTTATATTTCAAATTTTATAATTGTATTTAGTTCTAATAGTTTTTAATAAACAATTAAATTCATGTAAGATAGTTAATTATGATGTTAAAATATTGATAAAATAAAAATACAGTATATTTTTAATATTTATCTTGATAAATATATGAAGTTTGATGTCTTTGAATTTTTATAAAATAAAAAAATATTTCATATATTTATGACAAAAAAAAATCATAAAAGACTTAAAATAAAATAGTTCATAAATTTAATGACCCAATAGGTTAGCCTGAAAACTGAAGGGTTAAAATCATGGTTGAGATCTTATAACCGGAAAAAAAGCAGTTCAATTTGATCCAGACCGATTAGTCTATCTAAACTCGATAGACTGGCTCAATTGATATCCCGAAAACTTTTAATGATATAAGCACTCTCATCTTTTCACAGATAACCAATAATGAAAAATCTATTTCTAAAGATTTTTAAAAGAGATTTTTTAAAAATGATCATCCCAACCTTATTAAATTCCATCAATAGTTCGCACTTCAAAAAAAAAAAAAAAGTTGTAATTAGCGTATCGTGAGCTAAAATTTCAGACGAATTTTCAATTCAATAAATTTTAAAACAAGAAAAATGATATAAACTTTGCATTGAGAAATGTTAACACTTATGAGGTGGAGCTCGTAAAGATATGATAGAATCTATGTATATACCTAAAAGCAAAACCCCACCCAAAAAAATTTCCCCCCAAAATATATATCCAAAAATAAATCCAACTTATATTAGGTAAGTAAACTAAATAGGGTAAGTAAGTAAAATTATATATGGTAAGTATGTAATCACAAATTATTTTATTTGAATACATAAATAAATAATAATAGTAATAAGTATATTAAGTAAATAATATCAAAAATATTATGTTTTAGATAATTAAAAAATAAACAATATATTGGATATATATAAATATATAAAGACATGTTTATCGTTGGTTTTATATTTTTAATTTACTAAATTATTCTTATAATTTATATTATTTTAAATTTGTATAGTTAAAAATATTATTTACTATAAATAAAATTAAAAATAATTATGTTGATATAAAAAGGAAAAATAATATAGGAAATCTATATTTTAAATATTATTTATGTTTGTTTCATCTTAAAATAATTAACGGGGTAAATTACAATATATTTAAATTTTGAATATTATGCATTAATCTATATCTATATCTATATAAAAGCAGGACCCCTAACAAGAATTTTTTTCCCGCTTAAAAGAAAAACTTCCAAATATAATTAATCATATAAGTATCGAAACTTACTAATACGGTCACTCTAATTTGGAAAAAGCGGAATTACGGATATTAATACTCAAATCATCATCAATTGAAAGCATAAATTAAGGAATTTAATTCATTAATTAGGATCAAATAATGGCAATAATCCAAACATATACGTATTATAAATAGTTGATCATGTTTACATTTTTCATTCACTCACAATAGTCTCATCTATTTTTTTCGGTGCGGCCACAACAAAATACAAAAAAATGATCTTTCATTTTCTCAAAAGAAGGTACAAACT
>JAPKLW010008298.1:0-13588 GCA_026898455.1 Plectranthus barbatus | reverse complement strand
TTCACCGCTGGTGAATAGTGTCAGCCAGAACACATATTCTGCTGGTAAGATCTCTCAGCCTCCTGCTGGTGAAATCTTCCCAACTGGTGAACAGTAACCAGTCAATAGCTCTACTCCATGCTGATGAACAGTGTCAGCATGAGTCTTCGTCAGCCGCTTGCTGGTGAGACTTCTCTCAACTGGTAAGCACATCTCATGCTGGTGAACAGTAGCCAGCATGAGTCTTGATCAGCTGCGACTTACAACTCAAAATACCTATACAGGACTTTACATTTGAGACTAGAGCTATTCTAGAGACAAACTGACGCTGGTTGGACTTAGGATTTGATCCACCAAAACACTTAAACACCAAATCTAAGATCTAAGCTATCAACTGGAGAAGGGAAACTTAGCCAGATTTCCCAACAACCCTCCTGGTGCTCAGCAACTGGATTGGCTTTAACCGGGATAACTCCTGCGGGATTTCCTGGTACGTGAGTCTCTTCAGCAACTCTTTCAGCAATTGGAATCTCAGCAGCGCCTCTGCCAAGATCTTCATGAGTGGCTGTGCCTTCCCCAAAAGGAATGTCCTTAGCAATCTCCTCTTCTTCATCATCAAGCACCTCTAGAATGACTGTTTCAATTAAGGTGTTTGTAGGTGTGGCCTCAGCATGATCATTAGCATCACTGCCTGGTCAGTAGTTTTGTCCCCTGCTGAGTGTGTCTGGTTCGGATTACAGTCACTCATAGACTTAGTCGGATCAACATGCATATTCTCGAAAGAATTCAAAAATGTTTGATCATTGACATCATTAGTCTCATGATTGCTATCCTCTTTTCTGTTGTTTTCTCTGCGCACTAAGGTAGACTCATAAAAAATAACATTGCATGTTATTTCCACAATACCGGTAGTCTTGTTCAATACCCTATAACCTTTGTGAGTGGGGTGTCCATAACCAAGAAGTACACCCTCATTTGACTTAGGTGAGAAAGTATTGAGTTTAGACTTTCCATTATTGTGAATATAACATGTAGAACCGAATGCACGGAGATGAGTTATAGAGGGCTTACGACCGTTGTACACTTCGTAGGGAGTCTTGTTGAATCTACTCGTGATGGCACTCCTATTCTGTGTATAACAAGCCGTCATAACTGCTTCCCCCTAGTACTTAGCTGGAAGTTTGGAGTCTGCTAGCATCGAGCGAACGACTTTCTTCAATGTCCGATTCCTCCTTTCTACTAGACCATTCTGCTGAGGAGTCCTAGCCATGGATTTTTCGTGTGATATTCCAGCTTTAGCACAGAAATCCATCAGCACTCCATTACAAAACTCTGTTCCATTGTCTGATCTAATTCTCTTTACAGTAACTTCTTTACTGTTTTGTTCCTTGAGAATCAGTTCTGGTAGGACAAGTTTCACCTCATCCTTGGTTTTTAGAAGACGTACCCATGTGTACCTGGAAAAGTCATCAACCACCACAAGTGTATATAATCGTTTACTTACAGTGGGTGGAGTGACCGGACCGAAGAGATCCATATGAAGTAATTCTAGGATCCTTTGAGATGTCTCTTTTTCTGGATTTGTCTTGAAGGATGATTTGGTCTGTTTTCCTTGTTGACGAGCTTTGCATATCCCTTCCTTGCGGAAAATTTCATTGGGCAGACCTACAACAAGCTTGTTTTTGGCGAGGTAGTTAATAGTTTTGAAATTCAGATGATTGAACCTCTTGTGCCTTAACCATGTTGTTTCTTCCTTGTTTAAAGCTAGAAAACATGAGTGTTGTTGATCACTTTGCCAATAAACAATATATAAACCACCCTTGCGGATGCCTCTTAGTTTTACTTCACCTAAAATAGCATCAGCAATGGTACAACCAGTATTTTTAAAAGATACGATGTACCCGTTTTCACATAGTTGGCTTATGCTGAGTAAATTATGCTTTAAGTTGGAGACGAGTGCCACATTGATGATTCTTAAACCGTTCCGTTCAATGCACCCTCTTCCAATGACTTCTCCCTCACTGTTGTCTCCGAACTTGACCTTGGGACCGTTGAACAGTCTTCTTAAGTCTAAGAATAATATTTCGTTCCCGGTCATATGAGCGGAGCAACCGCTATCCAGGACCCACTCAATGGATATGCAAGTTCCTTCTGTTGTTGAGTCCTATTCCTGCATTTAAATCGGGTAGTTTTAGGTCCCCGTTTATCATCGGGTTCTGCAGGATTAGCATCGACCATGGTTCCCTTTGGTACCCACATTTTAGTGATTTTCAAGATTTTCTTCTTGAACTCACTGTTTACCGTTTCTTTACCCTTTGGCATAACATGTTTGACGTGTTTAAAACTATGTGCAGTGGTATACTTGGCCTTTCTTGCCCTTGAAATAACGTATGAATTGGGCTCAGGACCTACATAGGTGTTCCTCCTATGTGAAGTACTTTCCTGAAATGTTGGTTTTACAGCATTATAAAAATATGGCCTTCTTTGCTGAAAGGTAGGTTTAGTTGTCCTTGCGTTTGGAACATAACGCTCAGCATACCCAGGTCGTGTAGAATACAATTTAGTGTATGCTCTTGGATTCTGCTGAGGTTTGACCGATACATGTTTAGCATTCGCTTTGTTATTCCTCTGCTGAGGTCTAGTCGATTCATGCACAACATTCAACTTAGGATTCCTCTGCTGAGGTCCACGAGTTGTATGTTTAGCAGATTTGGACTTAGCCCTCTGCTGAGATCTAGTAGACGAATACCTAGCAGTCTCTATATAGACCTTCTGCGGAGATCTGTTATGCGTATTCTGTGATCGTTCATTCTTTTGCTTAGCAATTGGCGTGGTATTGGATGATTCAGCAAATACGACTCCTTTTCCTTTTTCAGCAGAAATATTTTTAGGAGATACAAACACGATTGGATTTTTCTTAGAAGAATCATCATAGGATTTTGATATCCTTTTCGAGGATTCGTATCCAAGCCCGGACTTATCCTTATGATGTCTTTGTTGGCTTACAAGGGCATCAAGAGCAGCCTTGCTGGATGCATACATGCAAATGCAGTCCTCTCGTGGATACTTTTTCAAAGCAAGATTTTCTTTCTCTAGAGTTTGACATTTGTCAGTTAGTTGAGAGAAATCTTCTTTTAATTTCGAGAATTTCTCACTTTCTAACCTCAGTTTCTCAACTTCCTCGGTTATGGATTGAATATTTCGTTAAAGTGAGAGATTTTCATCTATGATTTCGTTTTTGATCTCATACATTTTTGAAAACACAATTGACAATTTTGTCAAGTAATCTTCCTCATAATCGAAAAATGATTCCTCCAATTCATCTATGATAGGAATGCTGGTTGGGTTTGTAGATAATACCTCACTTTCCTCAGTAGCGAGAGCTGATTCATTGTTTTGCTCAGCATCATTGTCTGCATCAGCAAACCGATCTTCAACGATGTTTGCCATCAGCACGAACAATGCTTCCTCGCTAACTTCTTCTTCTGAGGAATAGTAGAACTCCTCGTCATTTTCAAGGATATTAGCACTCTCCGTCCTGGTCAGCAACGCCTTGGTCACTACTTTAGCAGCGCATCTTTCAAATCTTTGTTTCAGGCATTCTCTTTCCTCTCTGCTAACCTTCGGGCAGTCATGCTTCAAATGATCTGGAGAACCACATTCAAAACAAGTTCTAATTTTTCGCTCTACTGAACGGTTAGATGATGATGGTTCACTTTCTTTCGCCTCCTTTTCAGCTTTTGCTTCATTTAGCATCTTCTGCATCTTTTTCATCTGTTCTTCTAGTTCATTGATCTTCATATCAATAAATTGTGTGCCTGCACTGGAAATAACTTCCTTTGTGGGTGATGCTGGAGTAGATCTTTCTTGCTTATAGAAGGGCTTCTTCATCTTGAATTTGCTGAAGTCCTTCTTAGCGAAGTATGCCAAATCCTCAGAGTTTCCAGCGAAATTTGATGCAGCTTGTGCTACCGCTGTTTCATTATTCTTTGACTGCTGAATAATAAACTCGTGAGCTTTGAGTTGAGCAAACACCTCAGATTTAGTCATGTTGTTGAGATTTTTTTCACTCAAACTCATCACTTTTGCAAACCAGTCATCTCTTGGATATAGTTTGGAGATGATTTTGTTGTTCATCTCTCCTTTTTCATACTCTTTTCCAAGATTATTGAGTTCACCGATTATTGTGTTGAAGCGCTCTTCCATATCCTGTATGGATTCGCCTGCAATCATAGAAAATGATTCGTACTTATCAACAACTATTTGTAGTTTATTTCTTTTCATTTGATCAGTTTCTCGCGATGCTTCACACACATAATCCCACATTTCTTTAGCAGTTTCAAAGTCAAGAGATTTGTTAGCCATCAGTTTTGGTAAGCAATCATAAATTACCTTCTTGGCTACATGTTCCAACTGAGCCCTCTTTTTGTCTTCCGTGGTATACTCCTCATAGGGCTTTGGAATCATCTGTGGTCTTGGTTCTTCACCAGCAGCAGGAGCACCTGCAAAAATGTTAGGTTTCATAATCTTTATTGGTCCTTTAGTCAGAACGTCCTCCATTTCAGGATGGATGCTTTGCAGATTTATGAGAGCCAACTTCTTCCACGACTTGAAGTTCTCCTTGGAATATTTCCCGAGTGCATGGTGAGTCAACATCTTGTCTCCTGAGCTAGACAACACAGAGAAATAGATAAAAGTGCAAGGAAAATGTAACCCAGAAGCAGTCGGTTTTTCAACCTCCTGCTCAGATACCACTTGTTGGTCCTTAAATATCAGAGTCGTTGTGTTTAAATAGAAACACGAAATGCAGCGGAATAAATATTCGTCACTTACACTTTATGTCTTCTCTTTTGAATATTAGTTAAGCTCAGAAATGGATTAAGTTTCTTCACAGTTATACACTAGCAATATGATTGCTAGGTTTCAAATCACGTGTGTAATAAAATAGTAAAAGAACACAAGATTTATAGTGGTTCGATCCAACAAGATCTACGTCCACTCCTTAGCCGATACGCTAAGAATTCACTAAGTAAGTATACAGATTACAAGGATTCGCCTTTTACAGTTAAGTAGGCAGTGAGCTTTCGGCCTGGCTACTTGACGGCTATCCTCCGATAATCTGGACTCCTCAGATGTTAGCTCGGCTGGGTCAATGGCACACCTTCGAAACTCCTGCCTTGCCTGATTTGGAAGTTTTATAGTCGCTTCCTGACTTTTCTTGAATGTGGCTAAGTGCCCGTCTGAGTCTAAACCTTTTCAGGTGTTCGACTGTTAGATTCTTTCTGAAGAGAAAGCAATCCCAGTGATTGAGAGTTCTTGAATACACTCAAGAATATCTCCAATGGAGTGTCAGTAAATCAATGAGCGACACTCCTGATTGTTGAGAGCTTTTAATATCCTTTCAAAATGCTCTCAACTGACTACTTTTTCTTTGTTCACTTTGTCAAAGGAATCTTTTTGCTTTGAGTGTTCGTGAATATCTGAAGTTAGAAAAGCAGTAGTAGTAGTAGTCTCTCTCTTTTGGATCTTCCTTTTATAGGTGGAGATTCAAATCTTGAATCTCCATATCCGTTAGACACAACTTTTCTTTAGTCCGAGAGTGATAAGACTTGTTCAGTCGCTTTTTGTTCTCGATCTGTACTTTCCGAACTTCTTCGGGAAAGTTTCGTTCTTTGTGTGTACTTTTTGTCAGAACGGCAGTAAAGCTTCATCCTTTGACATTCTGCTATGCTTATTTATCTTGATTTGCTGAATATTTCCGTTAACACTCAAACCTTTGACTTCTATTCTGCTAGCATCCTTCAGGATTTATTAGCAAATGCTAAAGCCTTAGCATTCTGCTAACACATGTCTTCTAGCAGACGCTGTCCTTCGGTATCTTCTAGGAATTGCGTAAGTCTTCTAGCAAACGCTTTCTATCGATGTCTGCTAGTCTATTACAACTCAATAGATGACCTATATAGGACATTACATGATATGCTAGACTTATCTAGAATTCAACAAATGATCGACCAAATGCTAAGGTTTGATTCAACAAAACCTTTTACAAATGAATCCTAAGGGAGATTTTAGTAATAATTTCCCAACAGCGCTGCAGAACAGTAATCGGGTTTTCCAAACAGTTATCAAATGAATGACCAAACACAGAAAAATCATCCATGAAGACTTCCATAATGTTTTCTACGATTCCACTGAAAATAGACATCATGCATCTTTGAAATGTAGCAGGAGCATTACATAAACCTAAAGACATGCGTCTATAAGCAAATATTCCATACGGACACGTAAAAGCAGACTTATGCTGGTCGTCAGGGGCTATCGCTATTTGGTTATAACCAGAATAACCATCTAAGAAACAATAAAATTCATACCCCGCTAACTTATCCAGCATCTGATCAATAAAGGGTAAGGGAAAGTGGTCCTTACGTGTAGCACTGTTAAGTGCTCTGTAGTCGATGCACATCCTCCAGCCTGTGACAGGCCTGTGAGCGATCTTCTGGCCACTCTCGTCCTTAATGACAGTCGTTCCCCCCTTTTTGGCCACCACTTGGGTGGGGCTCACCCATTCACTGTCTGAAATGACATAGATCATGCCAGCGTCCAGAAGCTTTATCACCTCCTTCCGCACCACTTCCTGCATAATTGGATTTAGCCTTTGTTGCGGTTGCACCTTGGGCTTATATCCATCCTCAAGTAAGATCCTGTGCATACAGATAGAAGGGCTAATACCCCTGATGTCAGATAATGACCACCCAATAGCAGATTGGTGGTCTCTCAATACCCTCAATAATCTATCTAATTGACTAGTAGATAGGGTAGCAGATACGATTACCGGATAAGTATCATTTTCCCCCAAGTATGCATACCTCAGGTGGTCCGGTAGAGGCTTCAGCTCTAGCACAGGTGGCTCTTTCTTCTCCTCTTGCTGTAGAGCTTTCTTACGGGCTTCTTCTTCTTCCTCCTCACTCCTCAACTTCACAAAATTTGCGCTTTCCATCTGATTCTTTTCACCTGCATCATCTAGTGCTAGAACAGACTCTAGCAGCTCATCACAAACATCATATAGATCATCGCAAGAATAAATAGAGTTTTGCACACCATAATCTAAAAAACCAGTGGAAATAATAGAAGAGTCGAAGGGATACAAAACCTGGACCATGTCACACTCTTCATAGCAGTCATCAGAATCATGTCGCTCCATGGCCTTGTAGATAGAGAAAGTGATTTTCTCATCGTTCACCCTCAAGGTAAGCTCTCCCTTTTTGATGTCTATCAGTGCATCAGCAGTATTGAGGAAGGGCCTCCCAAGTATCAGTGGAATATTGCGGTCCTCTTTCATATCTAGGACCACAAAATCAGCAGGGAAAATAAATTCCCCAACCCTCACTAATAGATTCTCTACTACCCCTTTAGGGTAGTTCTCCGACCTGTCAGCCATCTGAAGTCGAATGGTGGTCGGTTTAATGTCGCCGATTCTCAATTTATTAAAAATAGAGAGGGGCATCAGATTAATGCTAGCCCCTGAATCGCATAAGACTTTCTCGAAAGTCTGTCCACCAATTATGCAGGTAATGGAGAAGCAGCCCGGGTCAGCCCTCTTTATCTGCATTTTCTTCTGAATAATTGCGCTGCATTCTTCAAACAAATTGACTGTCTCGAATGCCCCGAACGGCTTCTTCTGGGTAACCATATCCTTCAAAAATTTCATGTACCCAGGAATTTCCTGCACAACTTCAATCAGAGGAAGATTAATCTGAATTTTCTTCATGTGCTCCAGAAATCTCTTATATCTCTCCTCTTTCTGCTTTTTGGCGAAACGCTGTGGAAAGGGCACAGCTACTGGACCGGCTGGCTTGGGACTGTCTTCAGGACAGGTTCCCTTGCTCTTCTGAGTCTGTTCTTCTTCAGGAAGAACAGGAGCAGGTTGTACAACTTCAGGTTGCACGGGTGATGTGTCGACAGGCATAGATGGGCCCTCATATCCCTTCCCACTGCGAGTAGTGATGGCGTTGCAGTGGTCCTTGGGATTTACAACAGTGTTACTGGGAAATTGTCCAGGAGTATGCTGATTTCCCAGAATATTGGCAATCTGAGATATCTGAGTGTCCATCTGCTTCATGTGCTTCCCCATCTCTCCCATACCATTTTGTAGCTGAGAAATTTCTCCCTCCATTTTTTTGTTCTTGGTATTGGAAGCTGAGATGAACTGGGTCAGGAGCTCTCTCATACTCGGCTCCTTGGGTTCATTTGTCACCCCTTGATTTGCAGCAAACCCAGGCAGAGGCTGCAAGGCGCTGTTCGAATTCCCATAGGAGAAATTTGGGTGGTTCCGGTTGTTAGGATGATAAGTCATGTTCCCCGTTGGATATCCTCTATTGTTGTTGAAATTCCTCTGGTTTACATAATTTATATCCTCCATTTGCATCTCGATTCCCTGCTCATATCCCTGCTGAGGCGGATTATTCTCCAGCTTGGCAAGACGGATCTCCAAAGACTTCGTAGAAGCAGCTACCTCCTGTCTCATCAATTTTATTTCAGCAGCTAGGTCCCCAGTATCATCGACCGCTGCTATCATCCTGCGCTCCTTTCTGTCTGCTGGCCAATTAAATTCACTCTTTGCCATCATTTCCAGCAGTTGTAGTCCTTCATGTGGAGGTCTAGCAGTAATGGATCCTCCAACTGAAGCTCTGACATGCTTCTGATTCTCCTCATCAAGCCCCGCATAGAAATAGCAGACTTGTTGTTTTTCAGTGTACCCATGGCATGGGCAGGAGCGAAGCAACTCCTTGAAATGCTCCCATGCCTCATAAAGAGTTTCCCCCGAGAACTGTCTGAACTGGCCTATCTGCATCTGTAGTTGGATGGTCTTACTCGGTGGAAAGAACTGGATCAGGAATAATTTACAGAGCTCCTCCCAGGATGAGATCTCACTGCGGTCCAGTGATAGATACCATGACAGAGCTCTGTCACGCAGTGTAAATGAGAAAGGTGTAGCCGGATGTAGTCGATTGGCACCTGATTTTGCTTGACTGTGTCACAGAGTAATAGAAATTTCTGGACATGCAAACGAGGATCTTCAGACGCAAATCCCCCAAACTGGTTCTGTTGAGCAGTGTGAATCAGACCAGTCTTCAGCTCAAAATTAGGTGTGTTCACCTTCAGTCCAAAGTCCGCATTATGATGCGTATCAGTCATAGGCTCGTACATCTCATCGATAGTAGGCTGTCTCGGCAGTTCTGGAGGATTTTGTTGTTGTAGCCTTAGATTCATCTCCTGCAGCTGTCTCTGCAGCTCAGCAATCTGTGTCGCCTGATCGTCAGCCATATTAAATGCTAACTTTCTTCGTGCACTGTTCCTTTGACAGGTAGACTCGATCTCCGGATCTATGGGTTCAATAACTGGACCTTTTGACCTGGTTCGCATATACTACCTGCACGAGAACACACAGTGACCAACACAGAAAAGGAATTGAAAAATTAAATAACAGTGCGTAAAATAAAATCTAGAGTAAATAGCGTAATATCAGAGTTAGTGTCAATTATAAATCTGTGCAATCCCAGACAACGACGCCAAAAACTTGATAGCGCATTTTTCAACACGCTAAAACTGCAAGTGTACAGATCACTGCAGTGGGCAAGTAATAAATTATTGAATCTCAAGGATTGCAGGATCGAAGTATAATCAAGCACTAAAACATGAATATCGTACTACTATCTAGACGATTTGGTAAAAGAGTTTGATTTATTTAAACTAGGCAGTTTGAAAGGTAATTAATTAAAAAGATAATTAAAAAGATCAAGTTTAGAAAATATGAGAAACTAGGATTCTTTAGAGAACAATCAAACAATCATTTATATAATTCGATTCCAATTTAATTTCCAAAAACGTGAGTTAATCTCAATTATGTTATCAGGTGACCCTCTCGGACTCTCAACCATAACATGGAAATAAACGACCTAGTGACTCCTCTCGGATGCGCAAAAGGACTTTTACTCTTGATAAAAATCTTAGATTTTAAAACCCTTTAACAGTTCAAATTCCTCTCGGACAATTGACCTATTAAATTTAACCTCTCTGCATCTTAATCAATAATCTAGACCTCTCGGTTAAAAAATTACCAATTCAAATTACAATCAATGGCCAATATCTTGTAATCAAAGAAAACCCCAGCCGTAATTAAAACATCAATGGAAAAGGAAAATCAAATCATATAAACAATGGAATGAATGTCACAAGTCTCAAAACCCTAGAATCCAAAAAGGGATTTAGCCAATCATGCTAAATTCCAAAGAACAGAAGAATAAAGAAGAAGAAAACTTAGGAAACATGGAACTAAGAACCCAATTCTTCAATCTTGAATCTTCTGTAACCTTGAATTCCTTCTTCTCTCAGTAGTCGATCAGAAAAACTAGAGTGAGTACCCCTCTTTGAGTCCTGGGAGCCTCTATTTATACTTATCTCGTTCAAACCCAAAAAGATATGGGATTGGGATCAATTTTCGCCCAAAAAGTCACGATCGGCAACCCAGAATGTGTCGATGGTGACCGCCAAGCATGCGCTCGGGTTGCCATCCATGCGCCGTAGCAACTCCAGAAATTTTCACGATCGGCGACCTAAAGGCATGAACGGCGGTCGCCGTTCATGCAGTTAGGTCGCCGTCCATGCGCCGTAGCCATCCCCAAAATTTACATGAACGGCAATCTAAAAGTATGAACGGCGGTTGCCGTTCATGTAAATAGATCGCCATTCATGTGCCGAAGTGCGAATGTGAGATTTGCGTGATTGGCGGCCCAATTTACATGATCGGCGACCGCTGTTCATGTAATATGGGTGGCCTTCACGTCGCGACTGGATTTTTAGAACTTTTTGTCGATCTCTTCTCACTTTTTCACCTTCCTTGTGCAACGACACATCAACTAACTTCATGGTGCTCGATCATATCTTGAAAACAACTCAATTGTGCGTAAAATCTGCATAAACAACCAGAAACAACCCAAACGTAATAATTCTTCAAAGTATACGAATAAAACATAAGAACACCACGTAATGATCTAATCTAAGGTCAAAAGTGAGCAGATTCTTATCAGTAAAATGCACAAAACGAGTGTTTATCAACTGATGCTAATTGTTCATAAGTAACCTTTGAGTCCTTGGTTTCTGTACTTGTCTATGAGTGAAAACTTGGATGCCTTCTTGTCTATAAGTTAAGGTGAAACAAAAATTATTAGAGGATAAGAAATATGTAATCGGTGCACAAAAAGGGTTGGGCTCTTAAAAAAAAAAAGAAAAAAAAAGAATGTTTGTGTCCTTATAAGCTCAAATGATTAAACAAAATTCTTAAGAGCATAAAAGGACTAAAAAAAATGAGCCTTGGTTTGTGTTCGAAATATTAGGAGATTGGTGGATGATGAAAAGATAGTGGTTGGATGAGTTGAGAGTAGCTAACTCAATTGGTTTAGTCACTTGGCCATATTTCCCTACCTTTCACAAAAAGCCTACATTACAACCTTATCAAAGTCCTTTTTTATTCTTGATTTGTGTGCACATTTGAGCAGTGGAGATTTTAGAACTTTTGCAAGCCTATGGTAGAAATTTCTTCATACATGTTGTGAGTGCTTTCATTGAAACCCAAACACTTGTGTGAATGAGCGATACACTTCCTTGTCAGTCTTCCGAAGTTGATGGATTTCTTATCTATTTCAAATTGCTTGTGTGATATGGATTGACGATCTTTGATTGTGATGAATCTTGTGAGGCATTGCACTTCAACTGCTTGAGATTTCTTTTATTTTCTTTTCTTTGATTGAGGACAATCAAGTATTCAAGTTTGGGTGGTTTGATAAGCTCATATTTATACTCACTTATCCACATTTTTCTCCATTGTATCAGTGCAATTTGTTTATGTTTTTATTTATTTCTATGCATAAGACTACTTTAGAGGATGTTATGCCCTCCGTGGTGAGTTTTTCAGATATTTAGGGCTAAAAGGAGGTGAAATGATGAAAGAGCTGTGTTACAAAGAGTTGCCGCTTCGATTGACGTACGGGAAGTCGACCAAGTTGGAAGATGAAGCCAAAAACCCAAAGCAAGACCTCTGTGTCGATCGATATGGTGCATGTCGATCGACAGGCTCCCTGTCGATCGACACAAAGGTCATTGCAGGCATGTCAATTGATAGGCTCTCTGTCGATCAACACGAAGGTCATTGTAGGCATGTCGATCGACAGGCTCCCTATCAATCAACACGGAGGCCGGAAGGGGGAATCGACATGAGTCTCAACTCGGATTTTGACTTGATGCTTGTGTCGATTGATAGGCTCCCTGTCGATCGACACAGAGGCCCGGCATGGAGATTTTGGCCTATTTTGGAATTTTTTTTTATTTTAGCCCAATACCCAGATTAGGTCTTTTTCTCTCCTCTATAAATAGGACTAATTATGCATGAATTTAAGAGAGTTTTTTCAGAGTTTTTGGACACTGAGAATAATTGGGATTGGAGTTTTTACAAGACATTGAAGGTTCATATTCCATTTGCTTTTGTTTTAGTCATGTTTTGTTGCTAGAACCCTAACAGGTTCTAGGGTTATGATTTATCTTTTCTGATGCATGCATAATTGAAATCGACTCTCTTGGCAGTTTTTAATTCTCTGATTTAATTTGATAATCTAGATTAAAAGATGGACCGAGAGGTGAATTTGAGTCCAGGTTTAAAGTTATCAATTGAAGGACCGAGATGTGAAAATTGTTAATAAGGAGAGAGAATTAAATATGTTGGTTTTTGTCTCAAAAGGAATAAACTTGCATAGGAATTAATTAGATAATTATCGAGTTTGACTAATTTGGTGTTCTTGTACCTAGAGGAGATAGTCACTTTTTAGTAATCTAGGATTTAATTGCCCAACCAAGGAGTTTAATCCAACAAAATCTAATGTTTTCCCCATTGTTGAGTTGATTGAAATTGCATGTTGATGATTAGATTATCTGCCCTAGGATCTGTGATTTCTTTAATTGTTTCAAAACCCTTTATTTTATCACATTGTCATCTTTAAATTTCTAAACAAAATCTCTTTTTCAAAACCCTCAAACTTCTATCTTCTAGAAATTGTGGCTAGTACTTTGGATAGTTCGTTGCACAGTCCCTGTGGGATCGACCACCTTAGGGTGTAAAAAATCTATTTGCTCATCGTTTCTGCGGTTATCAATAAGCGAGTTTACCTTTTGAGAGGGACAGGTGATCAGTGTAAAATTCATAGATAAATTTCAAATACAGTGGAAAATAAATTTATAAATAGATTCTCGAACCCAAAGAGAATGTATATCGAAAATATTCTATGTACTAGCCATAGTTTCCGAATTCTTTTTGTTTGAGTACTTGAAATCAAAGTTTTTGTTTCTGTAAAATTAAAGATAACAAAAACAGAGAATTAAAGGGTCTTAAACAATAAATAAAGAGCACACTCTCCATGGCAGATAATCAATCTATCAATATACATAATTCATCAACTCAGCAATGGGAAAAATCAGATTCAATTGAATTCAATTCCTTGTTTGACAATCAAACCTGTTGGTCCCGGATATCAGGGTATACTTTGGCAGCGGAAAATACGTA
>JAPKLW010008296.1:0-13590 GCA_026898455.1 Plectranthus barbatus | reverse complement strand
TAACACCTGCTTCGAGAAAGCCACCGACCTCGTATCCAATGTTGAAATTAATTCTGTTTCGGATGAGGACGAGCGGAAGTTGCTGTTGGATCTTAACCTCGCCCGATCTCGAGCTTTGTGGGAAGTTTCTGATCGGAATTTGGCTATTGCATTGTTAAGCAGGTCCAAAAATGTCCTGTTTGGAGTCTCGAGGAATTACAACGCTCTAGCTCATCAGTACTTGAGTTTTGGAAAGACTTTGCTGTCGACAAGTGAAACCTCTACTGTGAACGAGGCGTTGAAGTTGATGAACGATGCGTTGGAACTGTGTGAGAAGGGGTTGAGAGTAGTGAAACGGACTGAGGATACGTTGAATTTGAAGGAGTTGAGGCTGAAGACTTTGAGATTCATCGCTGCCGCTCATTTGCAGAGCGATGAATTCGAGAGCGTCTTGAAATGTGTGAAGGTTTTGAGGGATGTTGGGAGTGGTGGGGACCACCATCCTAGCTTGAGTGTGTTGGCAATGAAGGCGTGGTTAGGGTTGGGGAGGTTTGCAGAGGCAGAGAAGGAGTTGAGAGGCATGGTGCTGAATAAGGGGATACCTGAGTGTGTATGGGTATCAGCTGTGGAATCGTACTTCCTTGCCGCAGGTGCAGCAGGTGCGGAAACTGTCAAAGCAGTGTTTCTGGGCCTGTTGGAGCGTTGTCATGTTAGTGCTGGTGCAGCTATTAGGGTGGTGAATAAGGTGATTGGAAATGGATTGAGCAATGCTGAAGGAATGAAAGTGAGAGCTCGAGTTGTCGCTGATCTGGTTTCCGATGAAAGGATGGTGGCTCTGTTTGACAGAGAAGATGCTGCTAAAGAGAGGACAGCAATTCATGCTCTTCTCTGGAACTGGTATGGCAACCTTAAACGATTCTGTTTTCTATTCTTGTTTGTGATTATGGAAAAAACCATTACTCTGTCTAAAGTTCGATGAAGGCAAGGTAAATGTGAGACAACATATCTTAATAACATCTTAAGCACCTAATGTGTAGCAAACTCATATTGGTGCTGGATAGGAAAACCAAAATTATAAAGATTTTGTATATTCTTCCTTTCATGCGATGGGTGTGAGGTCTTTTTTTGTTGCTACTTTAGCTTGATATTCTGGCAAGCAATGCGTACAATAATGTTTTAGACGTTGGAACTCATAATAGAAGGAGCTATTTAGCAAAACGCAGCCTTTGACTGCTATTGGAGTTGCATTGCAGCTTTGCCATCTAACTTAAATCCTGCGAGATCTGACATGTATTCCCATATTCAGTTCATGGCACCTGCTTTGATTTTCTTGATCTTAATACTTTCATATGGTAATATGTGGTAGAACACGTTTAACACTCGTAGTGTTGTTGAGGGAGAGGTCATTTCCATCCCTAGAGCAATAGTTGGTTTTTTAACTTGTCTTTGAATCTTGTTTTTGCAGTGCCTCTGAGCATTTCCAATCAAAAGATTATCTACTTAGTGCTGAGTTGTTTGAAAAATCCATGCTATATGTACCTAATGGGATACAGAACGGAAATCTAAGAGCTAAGGGATATCGAGTTCTGTGCCTGTGCTACCTTGGCCTCTTGCAACTAGATAGGGCTGAAGAATATATAGATGAGGCTGGCAAGGTACTCACTGACTAGGCAAATGAGATCGTTGAATCCATTTCACAGATGATTAGCCTAGATATCTCAAGACCCTGATTGATGATTCTTTTTTTTACTTGTGCAGCTGGAACCAAATATAGCAAGTTCTTTCCTCAAGGTATGATCATGTTTGCGAACAAATATTTTCATCCTTGAGCTCAACACTCGAACAACTCTCGTAGATTATTTATTCTGCTGACTCAAATGATTTGAAACTCGCAGTTTAAGATTTTCTTGCAAAAGAACGACCACAGCAGCGCCATTGTTCAGATGCAAGCAATGCCTAGCTGCCTAGACTTCACCACGGATTTCATATCCCTCTCAGCACATGAAGCTGTTGCATGCGGTTCCATTCCTGTCGCCGTTGCCTGCCTCTCCCAACTCTTGGACTTCTATAAATTGGGAAAAACTATGTCTATTAATGAGGTTGTAGTATTCCGCACCTTGGTTACAATATTAAGTCAGGATCCAGCTAATGACACCGAGGTCCTCAAACACATGAAACAAGCTCATGTCCGGCAATCCGAGGTTGGAGCTGACCTCTTTTTTGGAAGATGTGAGATTGGAAGACGAGAAAAGAACTGGCTTGCTGCCAATGCATGGAACTTTGGAGTAAGGACTGGACAAGAAAAAAACTACGAGTTATCTGCAGAGTTCTTCAAAGTAGCTTCAGAATTTTATGGAGTCGTCAGTGATGGAGAAACAACAGGAAATGAAGAGATGATTTGTAAATCAATAATACTAGCAGTATCTGCCATTATTGCTGATGAGAGGCATCAGAAGAGAACATTGCAGGATGCTGAAGTCAGACGAACAATCGAGCTTCTAGGCAGGGCAGGAAAGGTAACCAAGGAGAGTTGATTTTCATTTTAGTTAGATAACTCATTCTATCTCAAAATGTGATTGCCTCATTTTTTCTTGGATGCAGATACTGACATCAAGCTCGACCAGCTTCAGAAAAAACGAAGATGAGGTCGCGGCTATTGAGCCTCATTTCTTCTTCGTATACACATGGAGTGCCTTTGATCTCTACTCCAGGCTAAGCGACATGGCCTCCCAGCAGCTCCTATTAGTGAAAAACTTCGCCAGCTCCAAATCTTGCAACCCAAAACACCTTCTTCAGATAGGCCTCGAGGCCTCACGAGGAGCACGGTCCAACCCTGAAGTGGCAATCTTTGCTTTAAACGCCTCTCTCACCACACTTGTTGCTTCCCCTTGTCCAGATTACCCAACCGTGGCTCTGGTTCTGAGGAATCTAATATCCATCACCACTGCCCTCAAGGGAGGGCCGGACGACGAGTCCATTATTGAAATGTACAAGCAAGCTTACCGGATCATGGTTGGATTGAAGGAGGGAAAATACCCCAGTGAAGAAGCCAAATGGCTGGCCATGACGGCGTGGAACAGAGCCGCTCTACCTGTGAAGCTGGGGCAAGTGGAGGCGGCGAAGAAGTGGATGAATATCGGTTTGGAACTAGCGATGAAGGTTCCTGAAATGCATATGTATAGATCATGCATGGAGGAGTATTTAGCAGGCTTTGAGAAGAAACTTACCCCAGCTGCGTCGTAAACATGGATATATAGTAGTAATGTATCTCTATTCGTATGGCATAGTAGAATACTAGAAGTCTAGAATGTAAATTTTCCTAGTTGTAATTACTAAACTACCCCGGGTTTGGAAGGGGAAGTGATTCAGGTGAAGGCCAAAGTGGTAAAAAACTAGCTTCAGCCGTTGCATATGGCGCCACCTTATCATCTAATTCATCCAGATTTGGATCCATCCATCTCTCTCTATCTCTCTACATGGAGTCTCTAACCCGATGCCTCTCAGCTTCACCACCATTATTAAACACTTGCAAAAACCCTCATAAATCTACTTCAAAACCACATCTTTTCTTCTCAAATTACATCCGCATTTGCAACCACAGGCTTATTTCCTCCAATTCTCATCAAATCCAAACGCAAACCCCAAATCACCAATCCAACACCACTTCAAGAACCACTACTTCTCCCTATGATTTATCCCAAAATCTCTCTTTTCTCAAAACCCAATTCTCATTGCCGTTTTTTGGACTCACCTTCCCGGTTTCTTGCTTTGCATCTGAAATTACCACCCTTCCGACTGAAGAAGTGCCCAACAGAATTAACTTAGAATCCATTTTGGTTGCGATCGATGACTTTTTCAACCGCTACCCATTTTTTGTAGCTACTGTTGTTTTCATTTGGCTTGTAGCGATCCCTTTGACTGAGGAGTATTTGCAGAAGTATAAGTTCATATCTGCTATTAATGCATTCAAGAAGCTGCAGAATGACCCTGATGCCCAATTGTTGGACATAAGGGACAGTAAGAGCATAGCTTATCTGGGCTCTCCCAACTTGAAAATATTGGGTAAGAAGGCGGCACAAGTCGAATTTCGGGAAGGGGATGAAGATGGTTTTGTGAAGAGGGTTCTTGAGATTTTTGGGGAACCAGCTAACACTACTCTTTGCATCTTGGACAAGTAAGCTTTGGAGTTTGTTATTGTGTTTAGTTTAGGAACTTTTATTTGGTTCTTGAAGATTAGGATATGCTGACGATCTTCTAAATGAATATCATTATCAAGAATCTAGAACATTTTTTGGAAGTTCTTGTTGAATGGGTTTTTAAATGATTGTTTTGTCAATAATTCTTCTTTACTATCGCGATGAACTATGTTGTTGCTTTATTATAAAGACTTAAACTAATTTTTCTATTGACAAATTACATGTGTAAGGTAGTTTTGATGGCGCATCTATGAAAGTGGCTGAGTTATTGGTGAAAAATGGTTTTAAGGAGGCTTATGCTATTCGGGGAGGGATCAGGGGCAACAAAGGATGGCAGGTATGCTGCTGATTCTTTTCCATTGAGTGAATTAGTTCTTGGTCTATAATATTTTATATCATGAGGAATGGAATGTTTCTTATGTTCTTGATCTTTGTCTGGCTTTATTAATGTCTATTGATGTTTTCAATGGCTTCTCTTTAGAAAAATTTATCACATTAGTGGGAGTATAGGTTTACTAGAAAGCTTGAATTTTTTTTATTAATCCTGGTCATTTGCAATAATGTGGTTTGCTCGTCAATGGAGTTTGGCTTTTGAAATAATTGCATTGATAAAGACTTTAATTATGAAATTGGGTCGTCATGCCTAAAAAAAAACCATGAAAGTTTCTTTTCTATCCTAGTGAGATTTATCTATTCAGGTACAGGGATCACATTCCATTTTACTGAATTTCATAGAATAAAAGATGTTGAGTTGGTTCAATTGTGATTTATTTATTTATATTGTTTTTAATCATCAAATTCTGAGGTTAAGAGTTATCTTTTTACTGGCTGCTTGCAAGTTGTATGTTGTCACACAGAAATATACAATTTTTACTAACTTACAAATTTGAGATTTTCTATTTTTTCCGATGGCAATAGCATGAACATGATATTTCCAGATGGGGAAGGTCTCACGGTTTAGGCGGGTTTTATTCATTAACCCAAGCTAAACCCATTTAATATACCCTAATTGAGGATTAATAAATTCTATTTAGGATAGGTGAACCCATTTGGGTATGGATAAAACCTGCCTAAACCGTTTAGGCGTGTCTAACGCAAGCTTTGCCTTCAAGATGAGTTCCCCCGGCTTCTTTTGTGGATTTTGTGTTGCTTGGAGTTCTTTTCAAAAAATTCTCTCTTTTTTCTCACTATGAACTTCAGGTTGTGGTGCATCTTATCATGCCATAATATGGTGCTGCTTTACTAGAAGTCGAACTAGTTGTATACTTCTAGGAACTCTTGAACAATCTGTGTCCCTGCACTATAATTTTAATTTGCAAATTCCTTTTTCATCACTGCAGGAGATTCAAGAGACCCTCTTACCTCCCTCGGTACATATTTATCCGAAGAAGAAAACCAAAGTGCCAAAACAACTTGATACAAATGGAGGGATAAGTCGGGAAGATGAAAATAAAGACTCATCCTTGAATACAAGCTCCTCTTCTATCGCTGACACCAGTAAGGAAATCAAGAAAGACAACATCAGTTCAGTTAGTCCCACTGTCGCATCAAAAGGGCGTCAAAGACCACAGTCTCCATACCCAAATGTAAACTCTCTCTCTCTCATTGCTTAGTTATTTTTGGCGTGAAATAGCAATGGACGTTGATTGAGTATGAGCAGTATGTGTTGATCAATAATGATCTGGCTGTGAAACTAGTTGCCAACTAAGTATTGCTCGTTTCTTTCTGCAGTACCCGGATTTGAAACCTCCGTCTTCCCCAACTCCATCAAAGCCAAAGTGATGACTGAGTTATAGCTGTAGAGATTCACATTTGAGAGCTGATAAAGTTTTGTTATTAGGCCAACTTATACTTTGCCATGTGGATTTTTTTTTTTTCATTTTATCGTGCGAAATTCTTTTTGTAATTTTGAACCTTTAAAATCTAAAAACATCCATTGCTCAAATCTTTCATGTTAATTGTTATGTATGTCCGATCCATTTAGTCCCATCGGATGGAAGGAGTAATAAACAAATGGATTGAATTTATTTCATTCTTTCATTTAATATACTCCCTCGGTTCCTAATTATTAGTTCCCAATTGAAATGATACGATAATCAATGTTTGTGAGTATAGTGAAATTAATATTTTATTGGTAAGTGTGAAAAAGTTTACCATTTTAGGAAAAATGAGTAATAAATGGGATAGACCAAAAAGGTAAATAAGACTAATAAATTAAAATGGAGGGAGTAATTTGTTGGAAAACTAAACTCATAAACTTATTAATTACTCCATCCGTCCCGGTCAAATTGTCCACATTTAACCGGACACGATAACCAATGCATATGAGTAGTAGTGGGTGATCGTGGAATGAATATTTTATTGATGAGTGTGATAAATTTGCTATTTTAGGAAAGTGGACTAATATTGTGGGACAAACAAAAAAGGAAATGTGAACAATTTACTTGGGACGGAGGAGGGAGTATTTCTTTTTGAAATTAGATACAGAATTTAAACTCATTATCTATTAAATATTTGTCTTTGCTAATGCTGAATTGCTAGAAGTTGCTACTAACTCTCTCTCGTACAACTGCAGTTTGATATTGCCCTTCTTAAACAATATGTAAATAAAAAAAGCCCATTTAGCGTAATTTTTTTCCCCACAAAATTAAAACGAAAGAAGAATTCTACAAGAGCGAAGTATTAATCAACTTCCGCAGTTGCGATTCCGATTGTAAAGTAATCTGAACGGATAGTTGGACGGAAACCCCGATTTGGTGGAGCTTTTATTTATTGAGTTTTAATGGTGGAATCTTGGGATGGTACCCTTTCTTCCACTGAATTCTACGTTGCAGCTTCCACTTTTTCGGATCAATGGAGGAAATTCAACTCATCTCTTCCTCAATGGACATGGACTCCTTCCCATAAACGACCCTGGGTTTCCCATAATCATCAAGTATATATTTTATACTGTCAAAATCTCATAATTCGCCAATTTTCCTTTCCAACTTATTATGCACTTTTTTTTTTTGAGGTCGGATACTTGTCCCTGGAAAATTTGATTCTTACCGAGTTATCTGAGGTGGGTTTCTCTTTCTGCTGACGAATGTCAATTCATTTAATAGAGTGAGCAAGATTTCTTGATCGCCTGGAAAAGATTTTTCTGAAAGAAGGATGTTTGTGTTCCTTTTATATTTGGTTTTGTAGGGAGCTCATGACTTGTGCGATCTGGTAGAGAAAGAAGAGTCCTGTAGTGAGTACGAAGATGACATTGTTGATACTGCTGTACTTGTAAGTATGTCTTTCTTTTTCTGTTGCTTATCTTGGAGTAAACACTGTCAAATTCTCTACACTGCTTAGTTGAAAAAATAAAAGGCATATACAATTTGTATGTGCGTTTAATTGTTAATCTTGTTCAGTCAATCAAAAGCTTTAAAAGTGTTTCTCAGTCAATGAGATAGGTTGCTTTCGTTTTGCACTCTATATAAACTCTGACATGTTGACTTTGTTAGGCAAGTTTCCCGAAAATGTTTCATGGCTAGAATTCTGTTGGGTTTTGAAAATGATGTCTTCTCAGCTCAATAGTCTTGTAAAGGAACTGCTTGGTATTAATGTATTGAGAGGGGTAGCTGGGATTCCAAGTTTATATCAAGTGGCATATTTCCCTCAATAATTGTGCCTGTTCAAAAGTATGGGCCTTACTAGAAATGTACTATCAACATGTCTTTTCCAGCTGCTTCTTGAAACTAAATCCGGAGTGTTTATATTAATCAGTTGAAAACTCATCAAAAGTTATGATTTTGAACCATGGGACTTGCACTGATACATTTCTGTGCATGCTGAGCCATGCTCTTACCCTTTCCAATTACATTTCCAATGGCAATGGAATATGTTTATCAAATTTGCCTTCTGGTTTTCTTTTCCTTAGGTTCTCAATGATTGCTCGGGAGGACATCGTTATGATCTTCATGCAGTTTATAGTGCATCTTATAGGGTTCCAGTACTTTATTTTCGTGCTTACCGCAATGGTATGTTGGCTTCTGCTCTTCTGCTTACAATAAACCGAATCCTTAATCCTGTAAAATTTCATAAGCCAATGAGTATGAACAACCAAAGGCAACAGCTATTGAGAGTGTTAGTTCTTCAATGATATATCTTTTTGGTTTGTCAACAGCTGCAGTTAGTGCTAAAATCTCCTACTCTCTAGATTATTGTAGCCAGGATCAATTTTAGTGACAAGTCATATGGATTAAATTACACACTGTTAGGGCTACAAATTATTTAGTTCATAATGTTCCTTAAAATTTTGAATTCGTTATGGGTAGAATCTGAAGTTTGAACTCTTAATTTTCTTTCAACCTGCTATTGGTAGTGAAACTGTGTCCAAGTTTATGTCTTGGGTGTACTATACAGTTTTTATGATTTATTTATAATTTTCTGATGAAATTTAGCAAACACAAGCCTACATTATTGCATTGGTCATTTACTCCATGCAATGCAAATGTCTTCTTATATGGGTTGATACATAAGCTAGTGTATCTAATTATATCTGAAAAGCCAGCATTTGTTATTTCAATCCAAAAATAATTACTGTGGCCTGATCTCTTATAGATTAGTATCAGAGCTATTTTGAGCTGAAGATAATTTGACTCTGTTGCTGAAAATCAACCTAAAAATATCACCGACTTCTTGAACATTATTATCAGAGCACCAACTATGCATCGCTGTCTTTTGCTGTTCAACACCAGCATTTTGCTTGCTTAAACCATAAAAGTCATGTATGTTGATATTATGCTGAACCAATAACTTTTTCGTGCAATCTTGCAGACGGGCAGCCTCTTCTGTTAGATGCTATTGAAAAAGATATCCCTGTTGACTCAGCCCAAATGCTAACTAGAGCCAAATGGACATTCATCACTCAGGAGGTTAATTTCTCTCCACACTTCATAATTCTGATTCTGATTTGCATTCAGAAGCATGTTTCTTTGTCATCATTCTAGGTGGAAAAAACTGCTCACGAATAAGCGTGTCTTAACCATTTCTTAAGCTCTAGCTAATTCAATGGCGCATGTTTGGGCTATACATATCATAGGCATTCAGATTGTGAAGAATCTTGAAATGTGTACTTGTGGTCATTGTGGTTGTAGGAGCACCCTGAAGTGGGTCGACCATGGTATACGCTGCATCCTTGTGGGACGAGCGAATGGATGAAGCTACTCCTGAGCAGTGACGCAGCTTCAGGTGCCCAAGACAAGATCCCTGTGGAAAAATATATTGTTTCATGGTTCTCAGTTGTTGGGCAGGTGTTTGGTATTAAACTTCCTTTTGAAATGCTGAATCTTGTTAGTGCACAGTAGTTTGCATAGCTTTGAATACAGTCTGCAGCTTTGTATTTGCAATCTCTATAGTATAAATGCGTACAGTTAACAGAGGCTATGCGTTTAATATTCTGGAACTACGGAGTGATAAAAAAATAAGTTATATTTTAGGCCTAAACTGCAATTTCTTGATTTTGTGGTACAAATCATTCTACTGGTTGTGTGGTTGCTTTGCTCCGGTATAGTCCGGCAATATCTGTCTTAGCAGCGGCATCCTTGGGATCCGTATCTTCGGCTGGTGTTGTCCGGCTGAAGCAAGCTAGAAACTCTTTGTTTCCATCAGCCCCCTTCAACGGCGAATCTATCCAGCCTCGGCATTGGAACCCGAGAGCTTGTACACCATTGATTATCTTCCCAAGAACCTAAAATGTTTGTCAAAGAAGAATTTACATGGGAATTTCATTTGTCTGTGATGCAATCAATCTTTGAATCAATGCAGAAATGGAGTCACTAAAACTAAGTTTAAGACCTTACCTCCTGATGAACTGATGGATCTCTAACAATCCCTCCACCTCCCACCTGAAGGAAAGTTTGAGATTCAGCTGTAGCTTACAAAAGATATGAAATACCACCAAATTCACAAAGCACACTGATCCTATGCCAACAATTTCATTAATATCACTGTGGAAAGAATCTGGTACTCACTGGAAGATTTGATGTCTTGTTGCATTATCAAAATGTGGCAAACCCATATTTGTCTTTATTGACAGTAGGATTATTATATAGATTAGTGTCATTAGTGTTTATCAGATTGTAACTCAGATGAATATAACCGGAAACTGGGAACATGGGAATTTTGAACATAAGCAGGAAAAAAAATTACTTCAACGTACTTGAGATCTGTGCGCCTCGAATTGTGGTTTAATTAGAGTAATCAACATTGCATCGTTCTTCATCAGACTGATAACAGCAGGCATGACCTGCAACGAATAACATTTTTGCAAGATCAAGTATATATAGCTTTATGCATTGAAAAAATGAAAAGCAAAGGAGATGGAGTGTTTTTTTAGAATGGGGGAAGTGAATGACTGATGAAAACACAGAGAACTAAAAGCCACATCCAGTAACTTACTGTTAGTATGGAGATGAAAGAAAGGTCCAAGGTAACAATATCAACTTTCTGCGGCAGTTCTGTAAGATATCTTAAGTTTGTCCGTTCAATGACACTTACACATTCATGCCGTCTTATTTTCTCAGCTACCTGAACAGAAACAAGAATCCTAGAACTAGTTACGGTAAGCAACTGGGCAAGAAAGATGAACATACAACACACTGATGTGGGCTTACCTGTCCGTAACCTACATCAACACCATAGACAAAGGATGCACCATGTTGGAGCAAGCAATCTGTAAATCCACCAGTAGAAAGTCCTGAGTCAAGGGCCACTTTTCCAGTAACATCAATCTCTAGTTGTGTAATAGCAGCCTCTAACTTGTGACCAGCTCTGTAAGGACAGATATCCGAAGAGAGTTTCAATGTTCATACAATAAATAGCCAGCAGAAATATTATTTAATTGCTGTTTGAAGAGAATAATCACCTACATACATATTTTGGAATCTCAGCCTTGATGTCCACTACAGCTTTATCAGGAATTTGTGCTCCACATTTATTTACCACTTTCCCATCAACAAGTACTTTGCCTGAGAAGTAGTGATAGTATGAAAATGCAAACAAAAGGGGCTTCCAGAAAACAAATGTGCAGGCGTGTTTTATTCATTTTTCATAAAGAATTAGAGTAATAACAGCTCAAGCAAGCACCAATGGTCATGTTGTTGCAGCATGCCAAAATCTCACTAAGTCTCTCCTAAGTATCATTTTCTAAAACCAGTTTCGATAAGAGCAAATCTATGATAAATAACAATCGCAAACACAAAAAAAGGAATTTGTGAGGGAAGTTTAGGAACATTGAACTTCATTTCTATGCTGAAATTTAAAAGACTATAACAAAGGGTTTTTAAGAGTCTACAGTCCCAATAAGATTAGATTTGATTCCTCATTCTTTCTTGAATGAAAGAGAAAAGGATTACAAGGACAGTTTCAGCAATTATGGTTTCCCAGCATTAGAATTAGATGCAACATGGTGATAAAAAAAGGACCTTACTTCTCTATTGCTTCAAAATCTCATAGACACTAAAGATATCGCATTTACAAAATTTCCTACTAGACATTAGTATATGCTAAATGCACCATCTGTGAGAATATATGCTTCAAACAATAAATCACAACGACATGATTCTGGATGCAAAAACTTAAAAGAGAGATACCCTGAACTATCCATGACTGTATGTACGTCCGACTGTATTGCTGAAATCTTTCAAGACATACTTCATCCAGTCTCTTTTTCCTGAAAATATGAGCATGCGTGCAGAATGCAATGAGATCTAATTCATGGCTACGATTCAGTTTTGTTACAGCTAAACATCACGAGAATAATACAAAGATGTCGAATGACGTACTTCCTTGGTACTTTAATCTTCTCCTCACTAGCAGCAGCAAAGCTCCTGACACACCTATGCACCGGGGCCTCGATCAATCTCACTGACAGCAGCATTCATAACAATCAAATACATAGCCAACAGTGAAAAACACAACAAAAGCATGCTTCAACAATAAATTATGTGCCACAAAACACCTCGCACATGTACACACACAACCACGAACAAAGCAGCTCTCTCTCTCTCTCTCTCTCTCAAAGGCAAGCACAAATAAACAGATAGGCCGAGGTTGAGGCTACATTCAAAAGATTAGAACTTCGATGGACTTCACTCCTACAAATTCAACTAGAAACCAGTTCATTACGAAACAAAATAAAAGTGCTTCAATAAATATACTAGCACAAGACTCATCTTTTCTGTTATCTCCTTTTTCCTAGCAAATTATCAAGAATTTAAGAAAGTAGTACCAGTGAAAACAGGGGAATTGGGAAATTTAGAAGAGCGATGCGCAAACAAATTCCTGCTGCCCGAAACAGAGGCGCCGGCGAAGAAGCGTGACGTGGCAACTCTGAGAATAATTTGTGGCACTGCCATTTTTGCATCTCAAGAACTCAAGCAGCCATTTTGGCTAGAGGTTTGTGGTTCCTTGCCAAAAATAATAGGTTTTCTATCTTGGGCCGTGATGTGAGCCCGAAATTGATGCAGGCTAAGCCCAACTCAGAATTTGTTAAATGATTATTTTCTCTTTTGTAAAACACTCACGAAAATCAGCAAGATTGACGAATCTCATCATTATTCCTGAAAGAATCTGATTCTTCTGGAGTTTCGAGTTTTGTTTGTGCATTTTATGTGACAAATGAGAACCAGAAAAACCCTATCCCCAATTCTTATTTCTTTTATAGACACCAAAGAAATTCATCAATTTTTAGTGCCAATTTCCATAAGGAAATAGGAACCAACGGTCATAACTGTCACGCTCTTATTTCCAATTTCAATGGCGGTTTGTTTTTTGGCTGCTTCATTTTTATTGCCGAAACATCACCCTCTGATTTCTACTCCTCCAAATCTTATTAGGAAGAGAAATCGGGGATTCCTTTGCCGATCAAGCCGTGATTCCAATGAGGTTTGCAAGCATACTTGCATAGAACTATAAGTGTTTCTCACGTGAGCTGAGCTTTAGAATCCGCTTCTTCTTTTTCATATTTTGAAAAGGTCATGTTTCAGGATTATTACTTGGATGCGGAAGTTTCAGTCGGAGATGGATTTTCCTTCAGTGGAGGTCAGAATTGCGAGTCGCTGTGTAATATTGTCGCGTAAACTGCAGAATTCTCAATGCTATTTTTTTGTTTGTTTTGGACAGGGAAATATTCAGATGAACCTAGCCCTGCTGATGAATGGTTCAAGCAGGGAAAGATTGTAAGTTTCTTGGTCTTATTCTCTTTGCTATGAAATAAAAGGTTATAGTAATCTTGTAATCTTGATATGAAGAGTCCGTGTTTTTTTATCTTCCAAAAAAAGAAAATGAAAGAAAGAAAGAAATAAGTTGTATGCTTTGAGGGGTTTGTGATCAATTGTTCTCCATTTCTTGCATATTAAGGTGAAAGCACACCCTGTTGGTGGCA
>JAPKLW010008295.1:0-13591 GCA_026898455.1 Plectranthus barbatus | reverse complement strand
ATAATTCATGGGAATCCAGACGAGTCAACTCAACCATACCCAAGCTTTAATAAAATATTTATATATATATCTCTGACCTCCACCCATACAATTCAATCTAATATCTAGTATCTAATCACATCGAACCCAACTTATTGGACGTTTTTAAATGTCTAAAATATACTCCCTCTCTTCAGCTTAAATAAGCCCTTTTCACTTTGATATATTAATTTCGGAGTTAGTATTTAGTAGCTAATTGTGGTTAATAATAAAATTAATAATTGTAATTAACTTATTTAAGACTTAAACAAGTTAATTATAATTGCCAATTTTATTAATTATTAACCACAATTAGCTACTAAATACTAATTAATGTATCAAAATGAAAAGGGTCTATTTAAGCGGGACAGAGAGGTAGTATTAATTTAAATTCTATCTCACTTAACACTTTAATCACTTGCCCTGGAGTTGGGGGACATAATTTTAAAACATTTGTTATGCTAAAATCATTAAACACTTATTATAAGCTTCAGTTAACAACTACGTGATTGATTCTTTTATAAACAGTTACAGGATGAATTACCTGCGAAATTATCATCAAGAGCGGTGTGATCATCTCCAGTGGGCAGCTGCAACCTAGTAGTGTAGTTTGGATGCTTCGCATAAAAATCGGAAACCGCCATTCTCATGCATAAAGCAACCATGGAACCCATCCGCGAGTTCGTATTGACAACTGCGGCGACGGGGATGGCTGAAGTTCCATCACTCGAATGAAGGAGTAAGAAAAATATAAGACTATGGATTGAGAACAATTCGGAGCGATGGATAATGTTGTTTAGCATGGTCTTTGATTTTTTTTTTTTTTTAAATGTTATTTGTGACTCTATTTGGTTACCAGCTTAAGATTTTATAGATGAAAGTTTTGTGAGTGAAATTTGAAAGTAACACGATGTTGAATGATTCAATTCAATACAGGATATTTACGTAGATTATTGGAATGGAATCTTAGGCTTCAAGTCATATAATGATTTAAATCGAGCTCATGACTGACGAGTCACTGAGTGTTACAGATCTCTAATCGAGTTTATTTTATTGAATATGAAGGCGGGGAAACTTCCTGAGAAGTAACCATGCACTTCTTAAATAAATGAGGGATGTTGACTCACATGACTCCAATGAAAGTTTCTTCGTTGGCAAATTCTCATATGAGACGGTCTCATAATTTTTATTGTAAGACGAATTTAATGAAATGATGTGTTTCTTTATTACAAATGATGTCTGACCATCTTTATTGTGAAACGAATTTAATGAAATGATGTGTTTTTTTTTTATTGCAAATGATATTTCTTTGTTGCAAATAATGTAATTTTTTAAAAAATAAAATTGTTAATGGGTGAAAAATATCGAAAGAAATAGGAAGAAGGAAAATCATAGATCGAACACCCGTGGTGTGTTTCATTGTATTAAATAATTTTAATACAAATTGAATATTGTGGAATCATCCCCCTCCTCTTTAATGAGAGGAATTATTTATAATAAATGAAAAAGACTAATATCCCTTCATGAAAAGAGACATCCATTGGTGAATGGCTTCTTTGAAAAGTCGTGTCCCTTGAGCTGAAACACCTCTTCAAACTGCAGCTCCTCGAACTAACATGGTTCTTCGAACGGATAGCTTCGGCCAGAAGTAGTTCGACCTAGAAGTAGCTCGGCCTAGAAGCAGCTCGGAATTTAAGCTCTTTGAGTTCGAGCATGTTTAGCTCGAATTATATTTTTTTACCGCATAAAAACGGTTGAGCTTCCCCGAGGCGGGATCGGATAAATTTTTGAATTTTGAATTCTCGACAGGTGTCACACGCTTACTGGCGGAGCTCGAGGGTCGTGCACGGATTTCTAGAGAAATTTCTCTATAAATAGCTTGAGTTCCTTCATTTCAGTTTTTACTTTTTACCTCTCGCACCTCGTAAATTCACCTCGGAACAGAACTTCAGCCGAACTTTTTACTGCTCGACCTCGGGGTTAGTATATAACTATATAAACTTCAAACTTCTCCTTTTATTTTTATAAAGAATGAGTTCTAGCAGTAGCTCGAATGATAGCAGTGATAGCTCGTATTATAGTTCTGAATCCGAGGTTAGCAGTAGATTAGTTGAGGATATTTTTGCTGAAAATCCCGATACTGAAATTGGAGCCGAACCGAATCTCGAAGCCCCCGGGCCTTCGAATAGGGTAGAAAATACTCTTGAAATTGTCGAGGTCGGAAGATCGACATTCTTCTTTTGACCTTTCCTTAGAGCATTCCGCAGGTTTATCTCTGGGCATTTTCCCTCCACTATATGATCGAGATATCGTAGGTAGTTTGAAGTTAATTCCCTCGGACCTTGATCGCATAAAACTTGATGGGATTTTCTCCCTTCGAGGACTATCGAATAGGTTAAATACGATAGCTCCTGATTCTGACCAATGAGCCCATCGACCGCCACTCGGCTTTATGGCATTTTCAGCTCGGTTTTTTGAGTTCGGTATTCGTCTTCCCCTTCATCCATTTTTTGTAAGTATTTTAGAATACTACAACTTGGCTCCCATACAGCTCTCCCCCATTGAATGGTGCCACATGCTCGGTACATACCTACTTTTCGAGATGCTGGGTTAGAAGAACCGACCTTAACCGAGTGGAATGATCTGTATAATTTAATCACTATGAACGGAGAATCATATTATTACTTTTCGAAGCGCTCACATCACCATTCCCCCATGATTACGGGGACAAAGTCGAATTCAAAGAAGTGAATTCAAGAATTCTTCTTCGTCCAAATTCCCAATGATTTTCCCGGGCTGAGTGGAGTGCTCCGTACTCCAAATAGTACGTGTTGTATGCTTTCCTCGAGCTCAAATTTATGTTTCTCATTACTCATTATTCTTCGATTTCAATGTTTGCAGGACACAAACGAGAGAATATCCCAGAGTATTGCTCGAATCGCATTCAGAAAGCTTTCAACCATCCGGTTCGGGATTTTGAAACCCTTCGTCGACACCGATCTTTAAGTATCGAGGGTATCGACGATCCAATGGAGCGCCTTACTCCCGAAGAACTAATCAAGTTTCAAGAAGAGCAACAGGCCAAGAAAAAGGGGAGGAAGAAGAAGACTCAAGTCCCAAAGGGTCAAGGTCCGAGCTCGGCCTTAGTCAAGGTGCACACTCCGGGCGATGGCCCATCTGATGCTAAGACTACTCTCCCCGGGCAAGTTCCCACCTCTGATACTCGAAAGAGAGGAAGGGGTGGGGAGTTTACCGAGATCCCAAATGACCGACCTCCCATCCGGCGAACGAAGAAGGACAAACAGAATGTTGTCCCGCTCGAGAAAAATATCTATGATCTGACCGCCGGAGAGGGTGAGACGGCGCTGGTGCATCGGCCGGGGATAGAGACCGAGGTCGAGCTGGAGACCCCGGCTTATAAAGAGGCTCGGATGAAAGCGTCGAGTTATTCCATGCTTTTGCCGATCTGCTTTTCAAGGGTCCTCCGTGGCCAACTATGTCCCCGGCTCGATCTCGACATTTTGATAATGCCCAGATGTGCTTGATGGTAAGTCGCTCTGATCCGAGGTTCATTTATTATGTTACATCCTTCGACTGCTTATAAGTTTCACCTTATATTTACGTGCTAATCAGGGTCTTTGCGGTATGGCGGAAGATTATAATGAATGCTTCCGAACTCTTCAAGGCGAACGCAAAGACCTCATCCAGGCCGAGAAGGATAGGGACGAGGTCCTCAAAGAGAGGAATCATCTTGTCACCGAGCTGTCGGTTGCCACTGCGGAGCTTAAAGCTTCGCAGGAATTGGTCGAGAAATTGACCAGGGACCAACAGTCGGCTGCTGAAGAGCTGGCCCAATTTAGGGACCGCACCGGCAAACTCTCCGAGGACCTCCAGGCCGAGGTGCAGGCCAGGAAAGAGACCGAAGTCCAACTGAGGTCGGAATTGGATCAAGTCAGGGCCGAGCTTGATTCAGTTCGAGATTCGGGTGTAGGCTTGAACTTTACTCGGCTGCTCTCGACTCCTGCTGGCGCATCAACATTCAAAATGATGGAAGATCTTATTCGAAAGAAGATCAAATCTGCCATCTCTATCCAGCATCCGGAGCTCGACGTGGGGTTTATCTGTTCGACCCCGGTTGCTTCCGAGGACGAGGAGGAAGAAGACAATCCAAATGATAAGGTCTTCTCAAAGCAGTTGGTGGATAGCCTCAACCCTGATGAGCAGGAAAATCCTATTAATCAGCCGAACCCGGATCTCGACCAAAGTGGCTCCAATCCGACCTCTTGAAATCCGAATAGAATTTGTACAACTTTTTTTTTAGTTGTAAAATTCTCTCTTTTGTAAGGACGATATTCCTTTTAATGAAGCATTCTTCTTTTTCTCTTAATTGTTGTTATATATTTTGATAGCTCGAACAAACAATTAATCTTGAGAAGCTTGAAAAGAATAAAACTTGAGAGTAGCTCGATGAGACTTAACTCGGAAGAAAACTTTATTTATTGATGTATTGAAGCTCGAATCAACTGAACAAGATTCAAATTCATTTTACAACATTTTTACAAGCTCGAACTAATGATACAAAATATGATCTATTTTGCTAAAATGCTTCCTTAAGTTCGAGCTACTTCTTCGAAGACCATCAGAAGTAATATTTTTTCAAGTATTTGACATTCCATGCATTCGGAATATCTTTTCCTTTGGGGGTTTTTAGTCGATAGGCTCCATTTCCGACGACCGAGCTGATTATATAAGGTCCTTCCCAGTTCGGCCCAAGTTTTCCTGAATTGAGCTCTTGTGTATTTTAGAAAACTTGTCTTAGGACCCAATCTCCTATTCGGAATGCTCTCAGTCGAACTGACTTGTTGTAGAATCTTTCCACTCTTCTTTGGTTCTTCATCATTCGGCTAGATGCCTCCATTCTTTGTTTGTCTAACAATTCTAATTATTTGAAGAGCTTCCTTTGATTCTGTTCTTCGTCAAACAGCTCGACTCGTGGGCTTCTTTGGATAACCTCGACTGGTGATACTGCATCGACCCCATATGCCAATGAGAATGGAGTCTCGCCCGCAGCTGTCTTGAATGTAGTTCGGTATGCCCATAAGACTGCTGGGAGTTCCTCGACCCATGCTGATTTTCTGGGCGTTAGCTTTCTTTTCAGGATATTGATGATGGTTTTGTTAGAAGACTCAGCCAATCCATTTGCCTCCGGGTACCTCGGTGTGGAAAATAATAGACGAGCTCCAAGGGTTTCGCAATATTCTTTAAACTTTTTGCTTGTAAACTATCGCCCGTTATCAGTGATTATTTCCCGAGTTAGTCCTAAACGACATACTATATTTTTCCATACAAAGTTTATCATCTCGCTCTCTAGATAATGGCTCGGCCTCGACCCATTTAGTGAACGAGTTGGTGGCCACCACGAGATATTCTTTTTGCCCTGGAGCTTTAGGTAGTTTTCCCACAATATCAATTCCCCATCGACAGAATGGCCATGCTGGAGTGTTTAAGTGAAGTGGTTCGGCATGTAAATGTGTTGAATTTGCAAATCTTTGGTAACTATCACATTTTCGAACTACTTCTTCAGCATCTTTTTTGAGTGTGGGCCAATAGAATCCTGCCGTTATGGTTTTGTGGGTTAAGCTTCTCGATCCTGAGTGATTCCCGCAACTACCGGAATGTACCTCGGCTAAAATGGGGATACTATCCTCTTCGGACACGCATTTTAGTAGAGGTCCTTGGAAAGATCTTCGGTAGAGCTGCTGATCTATTAAGGTGAAACGAGCCGCTTTTCGAGCTAACCGGGCGGCCTTGGTCTTAGATTGTGGTAGAGCTCCGGTAGTTAGATATTCCACAATTGGATTCATCCATGAATTTTGTTCATTATTAATTGGACAAATCTCCATTGATTCGTACTCCTGGTCTCGAGTTGCTGGCCAAAGTGCCACGGTTAATGGGATAGCTCGATTTCCTCTATAACCTACAGTTGCTGCTAGGTTAGCCAGAGCATCTGCATGTGAATTTTCTTCCCGAGGTATGTGGGAGACCTCTACCTCCTCGAATTTTGATTCGAGGCCTTTAGTCGTCTCGTGGTAGGCTAGCATTCTGGCATCCCTTGCTTGGAATTCACCTCGGACTTAGTTTACCACCAACTGTGAGTCCGATTCGATATTCAGCCTTCTTACTTTTAGATCGAGGGCTAGTTGGAGATCGGCGATAAGTGCTTCATATTCGGCTATGTTGTTTGTAGTTCGGAACTCAAAATGGATAGCTCTCTCAATTACCCATCTTTCAGGGGATACGAGTAATATCCCTGCTCCACTCCCCCCTAGAATTACTGGAGCCGTCTATGCATAGGGTCCAGAATTCTAAACTTTCTGATATCGGACCGAGCTCGACTTCGACGATCATTTGGAGTTCGGGAGTGTAGTCTGCAATGAAGTCTGCCAATATTTGTGACTTGATGGTATTTCGCGGCTCGAACTTGAGGCCATAGCCCCCGAGCTCGATTGCCCACTTCATCATTCGCCCAGATAAATCAGGTTTGGACAGAACATGCCTGATTGGAAATGAAGATACCACTTTAATTGGGTGCGATTCGAAGTAGGGTCTTAGCTTTCTTGAGGCCATTACAAGCGCCAAGACGAGTTTTTCAAGGGCCGAATATCTTGTTTCCGTATCCAACAGAGTTCGGATCACACAGTAGATCGGATGTTGATTTCCATCTACTTCTCGAGTTAGTACTGCGCTGACGACTTTCTCCGAAACAACCATGTACAATTGTAATTCCTCATTGGGCTCGGCTTTATTCATCACCGGTGGAGTTGTTAAATATTGTTTTAGCAAGATGAGTGCATCGTCACATTCTCTTGTCCATTCGAACTTCTTTGATTTTTTGAGGAGAGAAAAGAACGAGTTGGTTCTATCGGAGTATCTTGCTATAAATCTACTCACTGATGCAAGTTTTTCGATCATCCTCTGTATATCCTTAACACTTTTGGGAGGTTGGATATTTTGGATAGCTCGAATTTGCACTGGGTCGGCTTCGATTCCTCTTCGACTTACTATATAGCCGAGAAATTTCCCCGAAGTGACCCCGAATGTGCATTTGGCTGGATTCAACCTCATGCTGAATTCTTGCAATATTTCGAAGACCTCGGCCAAATGTTGCAGATGTTCCTCGAAATTATTTGACTTCACCAGAATGTCATCGATATAAACTTCCATGGTTCGGCCAATTTTATGCTCGAACATCCGGTTCATCAGTCGTTGACCGCGTTTTTCAAGCCAAATGGCATGACTTTGTAACAATAGATCCCCTGATTAGTCATGAAGGTTGTTTTCTCCTCGTCCGGTGGATACATTTTAATCTGGTTATAACCCGAGAAGGTATCCATGAAGCTCATAATGCTGAACCCGGCGGTCGCATCGACGAGCCGGTCGATGTGTGGAAGTGGGAAAGGATCTTTCGGGCATGCTTTATTTAGATCGGTGTAATCCACGCATACTCAATTTTTCCCATTCTTTTTCTTCACCACGACCACATTTGCAAGCCATTCGGGGTACTTTACTTCCCGGATAAAACCAACTTTCAGTAAATTTCGAACTTCTTCGGCTATAGCTTCATTCCTTTCCGGAGCAAATCGTGTTTTTTTTGTCTTGTCGGCCTATGACTTGGATCGACTCGGAGCCAATGACAAATGACCGAGGGGTCAATTCCAGGCATATCTTCGTGGGAGAATGCAAAATTTCTTTGATTTTGAATCAGTAGTTCCCACAGCTCGGTATTTTGGGTTTCGGATAACCTTTCTCCAACAAAAGTTGTTCGAGCAACGTTTTTGGGGGTCTATGCTGACTTCCGAGCTGCTTTCTACTTGCTCGGATTCTAACATATGCACAGTTTGAAGTGTTACTTCGTAGCATCTTCTTGATGCCAATTGATCTCCTCGGATAGCTCGGACCCCCCACGGTGTTGGGAACTTGATCATCTGGTGGTAAGATGAGGGGACGACCTTCATTGCATAAATCCAAGGTCGATCGATTAACACGTTGTATGCCGAGGGGACATCTACTACTTGAAAACGTGTTGCTAAATTTACTCCTTCGGCAAAAACTGGAAGGTCAATTTTGCCAAGGGAGTTTAGCTTCTCACCGCTGAATCCAACCAAGGTGATCGGATTTTCTATAATATTTTTATCCGAGATCCCCATATTTCGGAGAGTTCGGAGGAAAATTACGTTGGAAGATGCCCCGGTGTCAACGAGAATTCGCTTGACTTGACAATTTGCTATCATCAGTGAAATGACGAGGGCGTCGTCGTGGGGGTGCCGAGCTCCTGCTTCATCCTCGGCTCCAAAGCATATTTCATGTGGGGAGGTTTCAATCTGATGCACAGATTGATTTCTTAACTCCCTGCAATGTCTTTTTGCGACATTCCGCGAAGATCCGGTCATGGACGAGCCCCCAGTGAGGACGTTGATGACCCTCTAAACTTCGGGTTGCTTTGGCTCCTCGGGGAGAGGCTACTTATTTGCTCCTGTTGCCGGAGTTTGGTTGTCTTGAACTCCCCCAGGGTTCTTCTTGTTTCTTGTCCAGACTTTTCTTTTGTTCGAAGTCTTTGGATAAGTTAATAAACCTTCGGCCAGGAGCCGATCTATTTCTCTTTTTAGATCCCGGCAGTTATCAGTTTGATGACCATGATCTTGATGGAATTCGCAGTAAAGCGAGGTATCTCGAAGCTCAGGTCGAGCTTGCATTTTTCTTGGCCATTTGACCAAGTTACCTATTTTACACATCTCTCGAACTGCTGCTCGGGGAGATATCTTTTGCTCGGTTTGGGGGGCTGCCAATACCACCTTCATTCCCTGTTTGGATGATTCTGCCCGAGCAGGGTAGGGCTGGTATCGATTTCTCGTCCGAGCTATTTCTTGCTTCCTTTCAACCTGGCCGGTTGATTGTTTACTTTTATTTCTTTGGCCGAAGTTTTCTTCCTCAACTTCTTGCTGGATTTGTGCTTCGGCTCGTACTAATACCTCGGCCATGCTTGAGCATGGATATTTTACTAGTTTCCAGAAGAGGCCGGAGTTTTGACGAAGCCCCTTCTTGGAAGCCGACACTGCCGTTTCTTCCACGCAGTTAGGTATAGTTACTTTTATTGAACTAAATCTCTTCAAGAAGTCTTGAAGGGACTCATTCTCTTTTTGGACGATCGAATAGAGGTCGTCCGACCTTCGTGGAGCTCTTCTGCTACTCGAAAAATACTGCACGAAGGACTCGTGCAGCTCGGCAAATGATGATATCGAGCCGGATTTCAAATGCATATACCATTGCATGGCTGGACCTTCCATGCATGCTCCGAAGCTCCTACACATACAAGCTTCTCGTTGCTATTCGGGAATAACAGCCGTCTGCATCTTCATTTTATAAAGAGTGATGAATTCATCTGGGTCGGTTTTTCCGTCATATGCTTTGATGGTTGGCACTGTGAAACGAGATGAGAGTTGGATAGATGAAATCCTTCGAGTGAAGGAAGAATCTGCATAACTCTCGAGTGGTATACTAGTTGGAGGAGCTGGGGCCCCAGGGATTAGGGCCATATACTTCTGCATCTGCTCGAGCTGTTTCTCAAGCACGCAGATTTTACCCTCTGAGCTACTGTCGTCGGAGGGGGCCCAACTGCTTTCCGGTTCTGTGTGAGCTCGGGAACTTGCTTCCCCATGTTCTGTCCGAGGGTTTCCTTCCTCGGACTGTGCGTTGCTCTGGCCATCATTATTTACCAGGGCCAATTGTTGTCTCAGGTTCTCGGCCTCCAAGGTTATTCGGCGATTTTCCTCTTGGAGGTTTCGGAGGTTCTCTTCCCGCCTTTTGAGTTCGGCCTCGAACTCAGCTGCGCTTTGGAACACTCCGCGTCCGAGCTGATCATTGTTGTTACTGTTGTTACCTTCCATATTGTTTTCAATCTTTCTTTCTTAAGGGGCCCTCCTTCTAGCGCCAATTGTTGATGCTCGTTATTTTGGAGATTACTTTTTTTTAAGAATACTAAATTGAAGTACTGCGAAATAATAAATACGCAATAAATGAATAAAAATAAACCGTAATTGTAGAGTTGAAAGTATTTGTATTGCTTTAATGCTGTATTAATTGCTTGTTTGCATGTGTCTATTACAATAAATGAGGATCCTATTTATAGGAATCCATCCGAGCTAGACAACCCTTCGCTAATAGATGCAACCCTTCAAGCGAACTGACGTTTTGAACGGCCACATCCGATGCGTTGAGCTGCTTTAGTTAACACCTCTTCAAGCATAGGGTTCGAGCTTTCAGCTCGAACATACTAATCCATCCACGAGATTTGAGAAGTCTGTTTGTAGGGTAGCTCGGCGAACACATAGCTCGGTCAATTATGAGATCGAGCTCGGAAATCATCATCATTGAACATCCTTGTCTTGAACTATTTTCTTTGTACTTCTTCTTTTTGGGCTTCTTGTCTTATTGGACTCCAAAATGGGCTTGCTCATTTTTGGGTCATAACAAAAATAATATACTCCCTCCGTCCGAAAACAATTGTCTTGTTTTCCTTTTTCGTCTGTCCCAAACAATTGTCCTCTTTCTTTAAAAGGAAAGTTAATCCACACTCACTATTAAAATACTAATTTCCTCTATCTCTACTCGCATTGGTATCTGTGCTATTTCCAAACAAGACAATTGTTTTGGGACGGAGGTCGTATTTAACTTATAGAAATGATGTATTAAGGTGCGTCTCACAATAAAAAAATGTTGAGACCGTCTCTCACGAGACCAAATCTTCTTCATTGTTCTTCCAATTTCAGTCAATGAAAGTTTTTTTATTTATTTATTTATTTATTTTTTTCAATTTTATAGTGCAGAACATTATCGAAAGAAGGTTACATATATACTTGTGCCAAGATTACAGAAAACGGGAAAACTGCTATTGCACTTGCTGAACTATTTTCGCAATGTGTAGAAATTAGAGGTGGCACAGTTCCAGTTTCAGGACGGAACCGTCAATTCCAATTTCGATTTCGGTTCTGGTTTTACATGTTCGGAACTTTAACCGGCTTGTTATGGTAGCAGTCCCAAACCTTGAACCGCTAGTTTCGGTTAAATTCTAGACCTACTCCCGCTTTTTTTAACTTTGGGTGTGACTGTTCACTTTTACGCTAGGACGGCAGTATGATCAGTCTAAGGAATCTGGACTAATCAGTCCGAGGAATCAAAATTGAAGTCTTGAGTTTCAGACTTTAAGGAATCTTCAATTCTTTAAGTTTGATCTTGTCAGTACCATTACTCAGAAGATTCTTTTGTCTCTATGTGCGGGGATTCGAAATTGAGATTCCATACTGATATCGTCAGTCTCGGCAAGTCCATGCTGGCTGACGTCACTAGTCTGAACGTTGATCCCCAGACTGGTAAGTTTGATATTCTAAGACCGGTGAGTTCCAGACTGGTCAATCCTTCAGTTCCATCATTTTGTATTTCCAAACTGATGAGACTCAGACTGATGAGTTCCAGACTGATTAGTCCCATACTGATCTATCAGTCTGTTTGAGTCCTTTGCGCATCCACAGGCTGATTCTTCAGTCTGTTCTTCAATCGGATCCAATTATAACTCGATTAAAAGACCTTACAAGATTTTACATTTAAAATCAAACTGGGGCTAATCTAGAGACTTATACTGATTTGGTTTTTGACCCACCAAAACAAAACAGAAAAGGATAAAAGAAATTTCTAACATCAAATTTCCTAACAATATGTATGTTATAATAGAAGAAATAGAAAATAAAATAATGATAAAAAATGAAATTGATCTTGACAATATTTTTAAGAGGGAAAGTGAAAATCTTGTAATTATATGAAATATTTTATTTTAATAATGAAGAATTTTTATGATATTTTAGGTCCTCAATCGAGAATTAATTTTTCGGGTCCTGAATTGATAAATAAACTATGTTTCGGGTCCTAAATCAACAATTCTCCTTTAATTTTTTAAAAAATTGATATTAATTTCAACACACGCACCCTACATGTATCCATAAAAACTCGAACCCACAATCTATTAATCATAGGTGGGGTCCTTTCACCACTAAACCCGAACTAGGTACAACAATTATCCTTTAATATATTAGTAAATTGGTCATAAACAAAATGGTTAATGACCCAAATTTGTAGCCATAGGAGTTTGACGTAGTCATATATTATCAAGATATTATTAATAACTAGAATTACACCCGTGCGTTGGACGGTCAATATTTATTTTTGAAATTTCAAATTACTTATATTCATAAATTTATATTTATTTTAATTTATTCAATTACTTATATTTAATTTTATCTTTTTAGTTTATAGTTTTTTAACAATAATATAATATTCTATTCTAACATATTAAGACAAATAATATGATTTTATTGAATAAGTAAAATATTATTTGTTTTAAATAATTTTAAATAGAAGTATATAGTTGAATGATAGTATATTAGTTTTAATAATGAAAATACTTATCAATAATGAGTGTAAAAAAAATACGAAACTACATAATTGGGAAGTGAAAAATATACTTATTATTAGGATTTTTATCTTTTAATAATCTCGATTGCTAAGATTTTATAAAAAGTAAAATTTTTAAATGAATCTATAATTTTTATATTATATATATTTGAAGGTTCATCATTATATTAATCCACATATATAATCATAAATTTAGAAATTATCATAATTTTAAGAAGAGATATCATTTATAATATTATTAATAAAAAAATTAAAATTATCAAATGATTATATTTAATGAATATATCATAATAGATAAATTGTAGACAATTAAGAATTGTACGAATTAAGGTCAAAATATATTTTTTGAAAAAGTAGAAACTTGGGTAGTTCTTAAGTTCCTATACATCTCAAATCATGTTGCAAATACAATTTTTTATTATAATAATCTTTATGTTTGATATTAGAAAGTCATAAGTTATTATATTATAGAGAATTTTATGCATGTTGAGCTCATATCTTTGCTAATAATATATGGTGAAATTGGATAATTCTTTTTTACCGAATAAAACTAATGAATAATAATATATAATATAATTAGATTGAGTGAGTTATCAATCAGGAGTGTCGCAGTTAGCGTTTTAATTATAATCAATTGATTATATATTTAAATAATACTCGGAACATTCCTCTTCATTTGTCTAACTTTGCTTCATCAATATACTATTAATATCTATATATTTGTAGATTTAGATAAATATAATTAAAATTTTACTTTCTTTTCCTTGTGAAATTCATTTATAAAATGTGAAAATGCATTTCTCACTAAATAATAGACTAAATATTTTCATGTGAAATATATTAGTTTATATTCTTATATATTTACATATATCTTTGCATAATTAAATTTCATTATTTAAATAAATTTTCTTATAATGTACGTGTTTGAGGATTAGAAAAATATAAAATCACTCAAAACGCGAAACGAAAGTAGTTAATATATTACTATTGTTCAATAGGTCATGATTTCGAGTTACAGTAGGTCATTTGAATGAACTTTAATTCATACATT
>JAPKLW010008293.1:0-10806 GCA_026898455.1 Plectranthus barbatus | reverse complement strand
CAATCAACATGCAGACAAGAAATCAGCCATAACATGAAGAGGCAGACAACAAATGAGCGCATACAGATCCACCAATTCAACAGGCAGAACACCAAAAAGCCATAGATGACAGATCACCATATATTCAAGAACATGAATGTAAAAAAGAGAGAATTCACCGGATGTTTGGGAAGTAAATGTCCCAAAACATGCGAACCACTTCCATCTTTATATGGTGAGGAAAAGCCAACTCAGCAGCGACCTCCGCCAGCCACTGCTTCTCCTTCTCCAAATCGAAAGACAGGTCCGAATCCTCAGTGAAACCGCTCAGCACCGGCCATGAAATTTCATCACTGTCATCCCACCGAGCAACGGAGTCCGCGGCGGCAAGCAGATCTTCAGGGGGGCTCTCGCCTGGCCGCGTCTCATGGTGGCCTGAAAGCTGAACCGACATGGCAGCGGCGGCAACAACCCCTCCATCGGGGTCGCCGCCAGCACGCTGTAAAGATGGGTTAGGGTTCACGGGTGTCGTCATCGCGGCGCAGGAGGTTCGCTGATTTAGGGTTTCAGCGAGAGGGAGAAGAGAGATCGCAAGAGATGCGGTGCAAACGAGAATGGCGGCGGCGATTCGCTGATTTAGGGTTTGAGAAGAGAGATCGACACAGATACGGGGTAGCCGAGAGGTGAGGGTGATCGGATTTTGAAGTTTCAGAGAGGAGAGGGGCGGCGGAGGTTCGCTGATTTAGGGTTTCAGCGAGAGGGAGCGGATAGATCGCAAGAGATGCGGCGCAAACGAGAATGGCGGCGGAGGTTGGGTGATTTAGGGTTAGAGAATAGAGATCGACACAGATGCGGGGTAGCCGAGAGGTGAGGGTGATCGGAGGTTGAAGTTTCAGAGAGGAGAGGGGCGGCGGAGTTCGCTGATTTAGGGTTTCAGCGAGAGGAGAGGAAAGATCGTGAGAGATGCGGCGCAGGAAGGATGAAGATGAGAAATGAGTGTAGGTTTAGGGTTTGTGGTAGTGGGGGGGTAGTCTGGTAATTAGGGTTTAGGTTTGAGGGTGAAATTGTAATTGCACATTTACCTAATTAAGATTAAGGCTTGTTAATTTTTTGCCAAAAATGGAAACGTGTCTAATAAACGGGACATACCGAAAAGGAAAGTGTGCCTAATATAATGGGACAGAGGGAGTATTTAACTATAAAAATATGAGAGATTTATTTTGATAATCGAAACCCTCGGGCTTGAACTCTACTTCGAGACGAGTGTAGAGAAACCCTTTAAATAGGAAATTATGTACAAATTAAGATTAGCATGCTATTTTCCTTCAAAAAAAAAAAAAAAAAAGATTAGCATGCTATTAAATACTCCCTCCGTCCCGGGTCTCTAGAAACGTTTGATCGGGCACGGAGGTTAAGAAAAAGTGATTAGAAGAGTTAGTGGGGTATGATTAGTAAGTTAATGATTAGGAGAGATAGTATGTATGAGAAATAAAGGGATAAGAGTAGAGTAGGTTTAGTGGGTGTTGAGCCTTAGAAGGGCGGCTTCGAACACCGGTCGAAGGGTGCGGGTTCGACGATCCTTACTTTATCGTTCGACGAATCATCCTCATAAAAGACCGTTGGAGTTCTGTAACTGATCGAGTAAATGTGGGCCAGACATGGGCTAAACGTGGGTTTTTGGGCACTTTAAGTCTAAGTAAATGCTTGTAACGGTTCTTTAGCTCATTATTTGTATTTATTGAGATAAATCATGTACTCCGTATAAATAAAAGCAACAAAAAGAAATAAAGTAATACCTTCTCTACGAACTCTTTGTCAATTGTAATTCTTGCGTCCAAGCTCTTTTTTTCGTGATCAACAGTGGGTAATTAATTAATAAAAACTTTTGAAAAAAGGAAACGTTGCAAGTGTTTTGGGACGGAACAAAGAGGATAACGTTGCAAGTGTCTTGGGACGGAGGGAGTACTAATTTGTATTCTTTATTAAAAAAAAACTTTAACATATTTTTTTTCAATTCTTAGGAAATTTTATTAATATAAAATAAAAATAAAAATTGAAATGGAGATAAATGGGCTTGAAGAAAGTAGGTTTTCCATCATCTTCCCATTTTCCACTTTTCCTCGTTCCGCGGCGGGAGTTTTCTCCACGTTCCTCACCTCCTCCGCCGCTGCTGTTTTCACCACCTCTGCGCTCTAACTTTCTCATCACTCCTTCACCGTCTCCATTTCCTCTTCCAGCTTCGACTAAAATATAATGTCCGACTTACCTTCCGATTTATACCGTATAATACTCCTCCATCTACCGGCGGAGTCTCTCTTACGCTTCCGGGCAGTCTGCAGATCTTGGTGCTTCATCATTGACGATCCCTCATTCATCAAATTGCACTCTCTCAGGCAGCAAGCTTCCAGAAGCAGTCTTCTTATCACAGACGTTACATGCAATCTCCATTATTCTTTGTCACTGGACGCTCTGACCAACGCTTATGATGGCCGACAGACGGTTGACATGAAGACTTTTGTTCCCTGCGGTGTGCGTCGCCTAAGTCGCTTGCAGACGATCTTATGCCATGGTCTGATCCTCCTTTATCACTCTGGTGGCCTTTACTCCGTCGACTGGTTGATTTGGAATCCTTTAACTCGGGACTTCCTCAGACTGTATTATCCTGGTGATAATCATTCCGTGAGGGGCGCGGGGCTTGGGTATGATTATGCAGCTGATGATTATAAAGCTGTGTCGATTAATTGCAGATACTGGGAGGGGGAATTCGTGCTCAAAACAAGGATTTACAGTCTTAAATCTAGAACATGGAAAGTGGTAAAAGATTGTCCATCGGATTCGGTGTTATGTTGCTGCTGTGGTGTTTATGTGAAGGGTGCTTTACACTGGATAAACAAGACTGTGATAGTGGCGCTGGATTTAGCTACTGAAGACTACCGGCTGCTGCCGCTGCCCCCTCACACCACCGAACTCAGACACGGCAGTAATAATCTATATGACTTGGATGGATGCTTGTTTATTACATGTTATTACATGATCGAGGCAGACGATTGCTTGGACGTATGGATGATGAAAGATGAAATATCCGGAGAGACTCCGTGGATTAAGTTGTTGTCTGTGGTTAAACAAGACAGAATCGGACTCGGAGAAAATAGTATGGGTTTGGGGCGCTTCAGTCTGGTAGCATATTTGAAAAGCAGAGGAGAAGTTATTATGAAGCAGGACTCCCATTTTTACTTCTTTGACATTCGGAAGAATTGTAAGAAGAAGGTCACCATTGCCGGCCTTCCAGACTGTTTCAGTTGTGAAAATTTTCAGGAAAGCATTGTTCGCCTTGTTGGCGGTGATGATGGAAGTAGTTCAGCGGAATCAACAAAGAGAAGGAGGAAGATGAGGGTCCAAAGGTACAATTATAAAATGTTATGTTAATGCTTCGAACGGTGCCATCTTGATGGTTGACTGATAACTGTTGTTGTAAGCAAACTCAATTAGTGGTAGAACTCGCTCCCAATTCGCTCCTTGATCGAGTACGACTGCTCTCAGCATGTCTTCTAGGACTTGAATCGTCCTTTCGGATTGTCCATCTGTTTGAGGATGATAAGCAGTGCTGAAATTTAGTTGAGTCCCTAGTTCTCTTTGCAAGCTCATCCAAAATCTGGAAGTGAATTTGGCATCTCTGTCGGAGGTGATGGAGCTAGGTAACCCATGCAGTCGGATTACTTCTCGCACGTAAATTTGTGCTAGCTTTTCGGCTCCAAAAGTTATCTGAACTGGTAGGAAGTGAGCGCTCTTGGTCAGTCGATCGACAATTACCCATATGCTCGTATTCTTTTTCTGTGTTGCTGGCAGACCGGTTACGAAATCCATAGCTATGTGCTCCCATTTCCACTCAGGTATTTCTAACGGTTGCAATTTACCGTACGGACGTTGATGTAGCATTTTGACTTGTTGGCAAATCAGACAACTCTCTACGTACTCGGATATATCCTTCTTCATACCTTCCCACCAAAACGATTGCTTCAAATCTTGATACATCTTGGTTCCTCCGGGGTGAGCTGTATACGGAGTGTCATGCGCCTCCTTCATAATCTCTTTTCTTAAACCCTCGTCTTCGGGTATGCAAATTCTTCCTTTGAACAGTAAGGCATTATCTGGTGCCACGGTGAAGTCTCCCTCTTGGCCTTGTCGAACTTTTACTCGGATCTTTTCTAATGATTTGCTCTGCCTTTGTAGGTCAATGATCCGTTGTCTCAGTTCGGGGATTACTACCATGGCGGCTAGACTTCCACCTTCTTCATTTGAACTCGGTATAATGACTTCAAGTCTGAGTTTTTCAAATTCTCTGATCAAGTCCTCAGATGCAGTCAAATAAGCTGCGCTCGCATAGCCTTTTCGGCTTAGGGCATCGGCAACTTTGTTAGCTTTTCCAGGATGGTAGTTGATTGTTACGTCATAATCCTTGACTAACTCTAACCATCGTCGTTGCCTCATGTTTAGCTCCTTCTGCTCGAAGAAGTATTTCAAGCTTTTATGATCAGTGAATATTGCACATTTAACACCATATAAATGGTGTCTCCATATCTTAAGTGCGTGTACCACAGCGGCTAGTTCTAGATCGTGCGTTGGATAGTTAAGCTCGTGTGGTCTTAATTGTCGGGAAGCATATGCTATCACATTCCCACCTTGCATTAACACACATCCCAATCCATTCTTTGACGCATCGGTGTAGACTTCAAAGACTTTTCCATCTTCAGGTACAGCTAGTACGGGTGCAGTGGTCAGTAGCTCCTTCAACCTTTGGAAATTTTTCTCACAAGCCTCCGACCATTCATACTTTGCACCTTTCCTTAGTAGTTGCGTCATTGGCCTCGCTATCTTCGAGAATCCTTCTATGAATCGTCGGTAGTAGCCTGCCAAGCCTAGAAAACTCCGGATTTCATTCGGATTCTTCGGTGATTTCCATTCTTGTATTGCTTGGATCTTGTTAGGATCGACCTTTATCCCTTCGGCGGATATGACGTGCCCTAAGAACATAACTTCCTTGAGCCAAAATGCACACTTGCTAAACTTAGCGTACAACTTCTCGGCTCTTAGTGTCTCCAGGACGATCCGAAGATGTTCTTGATGCTCTTCCTTCCCCTTAGAGTAGATCAAGATGTCATCAATAAACACTACTACGAATTTGTCAAGGTATTGGTGGAAAACTCGATTCATCAAGTCCATAAATACCGCAGGAGCATTTGTCAACCCAAACGGCATCACTGTGAACTCATAGTGTCCATATCTTGTACGGAAAGCAGTTTTTGGAACGTCTTCTGCTCGAACCTTTAACTGATGATAACCGGATTTGAGATCAATTTTTGAGAAGACTCCGGCTCCCTTGAGTTGATCGAATAGATCGTCTATCCTAGGTAGGGGATATTTGTTCTTCAGTGTTAGTTTGTTCAACTCTCTATAGTCGATGCACATTCTTAGTGATCCGTCTTTCTTCTTGACGAATAGCACCGGGGCTCCCCAGGGTGAAACACTGGGTCTTATAAATCCGAGATCCAAGAGTTCTTGTAGTTGAGCCTTCAACTCTTGTAGTTCTTTTGGTGCCATTCTATATGGTGCTTTCGACACTGGTGCTGCTCCGGGTTCTAATTCGATCGTGAACTCTAACTGACGGTCCGGTGGTAATCCAGGTAGTTCTTCGGGAAATACATCCTCGAATTCTCGAACTATGGGGACATCTTGTATCTCTTCCTTCTTGCTTTCGTCTCCATCGAGCCAAACAAGGTAAGCTTGGCTTCCTTCCTTATTTAGTTCCCTCATTGCACTTAGTGCCGACACAACGGGTACTCTTCGCCTCTTGCTAAATCCATGGAAGTCGGTGATCTTCCCGGTGGAGTCTGTGAATGAAACCTTCCTCTCCTTGCAATCAATGATCGCTTTGCGTTTGGTTAGCCAATCCATGCCCATAATAATATCGATGTAAGCCATGTCCATAACGTTGAGGTTTTCGATTGAGATATGGTCATTTCCTAGTTCGACTTCCACAGTTGGGCAACATTGGTCTATGAGTACAATTTCTCCTGTGGGTGTCACTACGTCTAGCGCTTTTTCTTTCCCTACAGTTTTTATCTGAAGTAGATCTACACATGCTTTTGAGATGAATGAATGCGAGGCTCCGGTATCAAATAATATAATGATAGGCATACTTGAAATCTGGCAGATACCTGTGAGGTTCTCGGCATCCTTTCCTGCATCGTCTCCCTGAGTCAGACAAAAGGCTCTCCCTTGACGGTTGGCCTGTGGTGGTAGTTGTGGCACCTGGTTCCTGTTCTGATTCTGTGGAAGAGCATTTCTTCTGGGTGGTTGCGGCCTATTTTGTCCTGCTCCAATCGGCGGAGGGTTCCGATTATAGTTGTTGTGTCCATTGTTCGGACACCTTGCAGCAAAATGTCCAACTCTCCCACATTGGTAGCAAACATTATTCCTGGACATGCATTCTCGACCTAGGTGGTCTCTCCCACAACGATTGCAGTTGCTTCTGATAGGAGCAGGAGCACGGTTAGTCTGGGGTGCTCTCTGGAAGTATTGGTTCCCAGATTGGAACCTCTGGTTTCCTTGCCATGGCCTCTTATGCGGGCGCTGGTTCAGTCTGAATCCCTGGCGTGAAGGATGTTCAAACCTCCTCTTGTTATCCTGTCGAGGTGGTTGACTGGCGGATGCCTGCACCGACGTATTTTTAGGCAAGGTTGACTCTATTGCCATTGCCCTCCTCAGTGCGGACTTGTATGTCAGTCCTTCCAAGCAAGCTAGTGCAGTCTGAATTTCCCTTCTCAGTCCGGATCGGAACCTTTTCAATTTCTTGTTATCCGTATCGATATGTTCCGATGCATATCGTGACAGTGCGCAGAACTTACGATCGTACTCTTGCACGGTGTCCCTTCCTTGCTTCAGATTCATGAATTCTTCTTCCTTGCTCAGTTGGTACGTTTCCGGGACATACCTCTCATATAGTTCGGCTTTGAATTCTTCCCAAGTAACAGTAGCAGCCTCCTCGTCAGTGAGGGTGCTCAGATGGCTCTCCCACCAATAATCTGCTTCGCCTTGTAGTTGATAAGGCATACAGATCATTTTCTCCTCTTCGGTGCATTGGAGGTAGCGAAAGATTCGTTCCATGCCCCGCACCCAGATGGAGGCTTTCTCGGGGCTTCCAGTACCGTCATAAGTAGGCGGTTTTTGTTCAGAAAATATTTCCCCAATCTTTCGAGGTGGAGGAGGAGGTGATGCCTCTTGTTCTCTTTCCCCCTGCTCCTCGCTTTCCTCATCCTCTTCCTCATGGATTTCATGAAGATTTCTCACACGGGGTCGTCCTTTTGGCGGCATTCTATAAAATGGGCAAAGTAGATGTTAAGCACAGTTGAATAACGGATTAGTTTGCGGAAATAAATATTCTCATACAATTACTCGCGTATTCTTGGATCATCAATCATATGGTATTATCATGCTATAGCGTATCTCGCTATTTATTTCAATTCTAAAAATTCACAACATTATGCATGCACGGCTATCATTCGTTTCCTGTTTCGCGTTCCGATTAAATAAGATTAACTAATACAATAAATATATATATATATTTTTTTTTTCGTACGCCTCCAAGCTTGCTATCATTTTTGTCGTCCCTACGGAATTATGGTTCGACCTTCTAGACTTGATTCGGAGGTTTTCCCCATACTATGGTTTGTATAATTCGTCATCGTTTGCTTGTAATTCATAGAAATGTATCGTGTTAGGGTAATGGAAGTGAAGTGTATCGAATGTTAGAGTTATTCGGAGTTGTATGAACTTGGTGTACCCGGTCCGTTCAATTTGGTGCTTGTTCAGTCCCTTTTCGGGTTCTGCCGCGGCCTGTGGTCCTGCCCCACAATGAGACCGCGGCATTTTGCCTGTAATTCGAGCGTCTGTCGTTGCCCGCGGTGGATGACTGCGGCTGCAGACTGAGAAATGGCTAGCGAGAACGAGATCGTTGGGGTAGTCGTGCGAAATAATAACAATTAATTAATACAATAAAAAGTATTAAGGTATGATGTTTCACATCGATTGTAATGGATTCCATCACGATTAAGTATATATATTAAGGTTATCCGGACGATGTAAACGCGAAATTCTTTCGCATTACATAATATATAATAGCCTAATAAAAATCTAAAAGCAGAAAATCCAACAATGTATGACAATAATTCTATTTATTCTCGAAATCAATGTAACCACAAAGTTTCAATTACCATATAATCATACTATAATAATTCACCAAGTTAATCACATCATTCAAGAAATTCACATGTTTCATATTCAATCATGCTTTCCTAATTCATGCTATGTATTTCACAATTATAATAGAATTTCAACTCAACAACTTTTGAAACTCATGCTTTCATAAAATCCTTTGATTTTCAAAAATAGGCTCCCAAGTGATATTTTAAATCATAAACTATGCTTCTTCAAAATAATTCAAAGCTCCTTCAAAACAATCTCAAATTTCTCTTTAACCGTTATGCACAAACATTTCTTAAAAAGTTTTAAGCCCGTAAAAGTGTACCTCAATGTTTGATGACGGTGTGGTGCGTTATGGAGAGGGATCGAGTTTTAACAACGGTCACAATTTTCGAACCAACAAAGAACACAAAATGGTTCCAAATTCTCATATAATCCAAATAATACAATTGATGGCATGTTTTCAAGAACATAGGAAGAACATAGGTTTCAAGTTTTGCATAAGAAAGAATTAGGCTCAAATTTGCTATCTCTTTAAATTAAAGCGTGGATTCAATGGAAATCAAGGTAAGAGATAGATTCAAAGAAAAATCATGTCAAGAGATTCATAGCATAGAGAAATCATGGAAGTTTCACAAAGGATCCAAAGAAGAGTCAAGTCGAAAGCAAGATGAGCATAGATAAAACATGGAAATTCTACCAGGAATCCAAACAATTATTTCAAGGAAGCAAGCATGAAGAAGTGATGGGAATTTTAAAGGAGTTCAAACAAGTGTTTCAAGAAGCCCTGCATGCTCGTACTAAACAAATATCCAATCAAAGTTAGAAATGAATAAATCATGGAATTCAAATAAGTTTGCATTAAAATGGAAACCTCGAATCTAAGAGGTCAAGGTACCGAGCCAAATAAAATCCTACGCTCTGATACCACCTTCTGTCGCGCCCCCAAACCGGGCCTATGCGACAGTCCCACGTGCGACACAATGCACGCTAAGGGAAGTTGTGGTTTTAAGAAGTATTATTTAAACATGTGGAAGCAAGTAAAGATTTATCGAAAATGAAATAAGAGAATGAGGTTCAAATAATTAATTCGCAGCAGAGATTAGAATCAATTAAATGGTTACAAGCATGATGAGGCAATAAGTTAACGAATGCTTGAAAGGAAAAGAGATAAATAGTTCGCAGCGGAAGAAAAATGGAGTCAAATAATTTTTAGAAACATGATGGAACTATATTTTAAGTCATGCTTGAAAGAATGCATAAGTGCATATTCCAATTTTGAAAGCAAGTATAAATGAGACTATGTATGAAGACATAGCTCGTCGCTTCGATACCATAACCAACAAATCAAATCATGCTAGGAGAACAAGAACATTTAGCATGCTTGGGCAAGAATGAAACTTAGGAATAATAAGAGGTTTCATGAACTAGCATTGAATGAATCCATGTATTTGAAAGCTTAATACAAAATAAGATTTAGAAAGTTTAGATCGTAAATCCAAGTAATCATGGGGTGCAATACATGCCATTCAAAAAAAAATAATCAAAAGCAACATGGATTCGAAATGAAGTACAAACCGAACAATTAATACAATCAAGAATCGTTCCAGTTTCCTCCTTCGATCCCCTTCCTCATAACGCCACCTTCACCTTCATCAATCAGTACCTACACACAGGGAAAACGCGCATAGGGGCTGAGTACTCCCGGGTACCCAGTGGTCACGGTGTCCCGAAAACAAATACATACATATATCATGAAAACACCGCACACTCATGCATAATACAAGTTTTATTGAAATCATCATGTATATGCAGAAATATTTTCCTCACTTGGGAGCTCCCACTCAAATTAGGCACCACATAATCATTTTCCCAACATATCAACATTTCATATGTAACATGATCCACATAATCACAAGGGGTAAGATAGGAGTGGCCACTCGCTATCTACCCGGTAAGGTTTAGTCACTCTTACCCAACCGGTAGTCTTATTACTATCCGGGCTAATGCATTAGGCTTACAATACCACGGGGGTAGCCACTTCCCCGATCCAACACATCTCCAATATATCATTCATCCACCAATTCATGTCATCATAATAATCATACGGTGCCAAAACAATTTTACGGTGTAATCATGCCTTTAAAATAAAGAATCATTTTGGGAAAAACATTTGGCAAAAACCATTTGATAGGATAAAGTAGTGCCCACCTCAAATGATTCGATGGATCCAATTACTTAGTACCGCTAGTTGATGCTTCCTTCTTGGAGATTAAAGTACCTAATTAAAGTTTGAAATAAATTATTATAATGTTCAAAATAATTATTTAAGTTCTTAATTCATTTATTTACCCAATTACAAATTATGCAATTCGAAAATTATAAAGAACAAGATTCAAAGACTTCTAAGTTTTATCTTATTAATCAAGATTTATTAACTTAGTCAAATTATTAAGCTAGTTAACAAGTTCATACCAAATTGCTATATTAGTTATTAATTAAGGATAATGGATTTAGTGATCTAGTTAACAACTTATTATTAATCTAAGGCAATTATTTTTAATTAAT
>JAPKLW010008292.1:0-13593 GCA_026898455.1 Plectranthus barbatus | reverse complement strand
CAGACATTGTGTCGATCGAAACAGAGGCACATGAAGAATCGAGAGTTTAGGGAAGTTCAGAGCGGTCGACAGGAAGAAAATCGACCGTGTGAGATCCTGTCGACCGACAGAAAGTTTGTCGACCGACAGGGAGTTCAACGCGAAGGATCAAGTTTGAAGCAACCATTTCGATCGACTGGCGTGGTGTCGATCGAAATACGGGTCGGAAAAATTGGAAGTTGCTGTTTTTAATTTATTTCCATATTGGGACAATTTAAACCTAGTATATATTATTCTACTTAGGCGATTTTTGACATTCATGCTGTTTTGGAGACTTGAACCCTAGAGTTTTTCCTGTTCTTGAGTTGCTTTCGCTTTGTGGTGAGATTGGACTCGAACCTTTGAAGATTGGATGCAATATCAAGACTTGTTTTCTCTATGAAGTTTTATTACAGGTTTTATCCTTTCATGATTATGTTTAACATGAATATGAGTAGGTAAATCCTTATTCAGATTCTAGGGCTATTGTGATTGTCTTGGATGCATGTTTAGGTGATTAAATCGATCAATATTTTTAATTGGTTTAATAATTCTTGTGCTTTTTCAAATCTGATTAAATTGGCCATTTAATTAGGTTTTCATAATTAATTAATTTGAGACTGCAAAGTGAAAATTGATTAATGGATTTAAGAATTTTTAATATGGATTTTAATTATGTCTGAAAAGAGGAATTAGATCCATAGGAATAAATCTGATGTTTTGAGGAGTTGTTAATTTTTCTAGAGACCGAGAGGATATAGGAAATTGATAATCTACTTTATGAATTGCCAAAGCCTAGAATTTGTAATACTTTCCTGATGTTCCACCAAATCTTTATCTTAAATTGATCGATTAAATTCCCTTGCATGCTATCCTTGACATGAACTTGCCCTGGAATCTGAACTTTTCTCAAGAAGTTTTCAAAACATATTTAATTACTTGCTTAATTTAACTTTCTTGCAAAATTAGTTTTAAATCTCAAAACCCTTTCAAATTTCTGTTTACTTAGACAACAAACCGAAAACAAATGATTCAGTATATGAGGTGTTTGCTTTTACAATCTCCGTGGGATCGATAATATTAACTTGTCACTACACTATAAAAAATCATTATAAAAAAATAGTGATCAAATTTTGGCGCCGTTGCCGGGGATTGTTAAGAATTATCTTGTTATTGAATCTGTTTAGGGTTGTTGATTTAAGTTGTAATTTTAATTCTAATTTCCCTTTCAGTTTTTGCAAAAATTTCTTATTATTTCCTTTAAAAATTTTCGCCAGTTTTTCCCTTTAATTTTCCCCTCTGTTTTGACCGACAGGCAGTATTTCGACCGACAGAAATTCTGTCGATCGAAAATATTTCTGTCGACCGACAGAGAAACTATTTTTCAGATTTTTCCTGTTTTCTCGTTCAGTTCGTGTGTTAGTTAATTTAATTCAGTTTTATTGCTGTTCTGAGTATACTCACTTTTCCCGTAACTGATTTTAAGGTAGTTAATGCACACAAGGAGGAGTGGTAAGGAACCGATTCCTATCGACCCTGAGATTGAGGCTACGTGCAGAAGAAATAATAGCCGGTGTTGGGAAATCTGGCTAAGTTTCCCTTCTCCAGTTGATAGCTTAGATCTTAGTTTTGGTGTCTAAGTGTTTTGGTGGATCAAATCCTAAGTTCAACCAGCGTCAGTTTGTCTCTAGAATAGCTCTAGTCTCAAATGTAAAGTCCTGTTTAGGTCTTTTGAGTTGTAAGTCGTAGCTGATCAAGACTCATGCTGGCTACTGTTCACCAGCATGAGATGTGCTTACCAGTTGAGAGAAGTCTCACCAGCAAGCGGCTGACAAAGACTCATGCTGACACTGTTCATCAGCATGGAGTAGAGCTATTGACTGGTTACTGTTCACCAGTTGGGAAGATTTCACCAGCAGGAGGCTGAGAGATCTTACCAGCAGAATATGTGTTCTGGCTGACACTATTCACCAGCGGTGATACCACCAGTCACGGGAGATTCCAAGAGATAACATCAGACAAATTGGTAGACCTTGATTGTGCTAAGGAAAGTCACCAGCAGAGACTGCCAGCACAAGATCACCAGCATGATCTACCAGTCGGAGGTTATCAGCAGAATTCAAGATTCGCTCTCCCAGAGTCTTAGAGACAAAAAGAAGATTCGTCGAGGAATTAACTGACAGAGTATGACTTTAAGGAGGATACCTTAAAGTCTATCAGTTCAAGACCACCAGTTCCGATTCCTCGTACTGACGAATAGAGTCGTTCTGACACAAAGAGATCTGTGTCAGATAAAGCGACCAAAGGTATGGCGCTTTCCAGAAATTCCTACCTGCCGCCTGCAGAAGGACATGCGAGGACAGAGACTTTTCCGGATGTGTCCAAACGGCTAGTATTTGAATCTGAATCTCACGTCTATAAATACGTGAGATTCAACAACATTCAATACTCTTCTCCGAACGCTCAACTACCGAAAGGCATAAACTTTATTGCAAACAAGCAAATCGTTCGAGGCTTTTCTAAAAGCTACTCCGTGTGTCAATCATTTGAACACGAGACTCCAAGCTTCTAGCTTGTGAGTTATTGATCTCATTTGGTGTTCTTTCTCATTCCGAGGAAGAACATAGCAGCTCTTGAGCCAGCCAGCTCTAGAGTTATTACGGGCAGTTTTGCCGCCAGCAAGAGTCAAGTTCTTGGGAGAACTCAACACCCAATCAGTCGGAGGAGGAGGTTGAAGTGACGTGCTCGCACTCCATCCATCTGACGAGAGTTGAAGAAGGACAAGGACCAGGAGCGGTTGATCCAGTGGACTGGTAGACGAGGCATCTACCAGCTGGAAATAGATCGTAGGAAATCTTGTACCGGATTACTCTTTTTAGTGAATTTCCAGTGCTTCGACTGGAGAGTGGACGTAGATCAGTTGATCGAACCACTATAAAATATCCTTGTTATTTACTGCTTTCAGCACTTACTTACTGATTTAAAACCCAGCACCCAAGTGCTGGAGTATAACTGAAACCAGTTTATAACTGTGCAAACTCGACTCTAAAATTTTCTAAGTCCTGAGTTATCAGCTGACCAGCCAGTTGCCAGTCAGCTGAATACTCAGTTGCCAGTTGATTTACCAGCTGACAAGGTCCCAGTCAGCTGTGTAACCAGCAGAGTGCAAGAAACGAACTTACGTATTTTCCGCTGCCAAAGTATACCCTGATATCCGGGACCAAAAAGTGGTATCAGAGCCAGGTTCTTACAGACCGTTCGTTTCTGTGTCGCTTAGGACCGTGATCCACGTTTCCTTGCACTCCTGTTTGTTTGTCTGTTTGTCTAGCTCAGGTACTTCAAGATGAATATCCCAAAGCTAATGGACTACAAGACGGAGAAGCACTCTATATGGCGAAAGAGGACGCTTATCTCCCTGAAGAGCATCCATCCAGACATGAAAGATGTACTGGAGACAGGGCCAATAGAGATCACCAAGATTCAGCATCAGCTGGGAGATCGTCCAGCTGCGGTGGTCCCAAAGCCCCAAGATGAATGGAATGCTGAGGACAGAAAGCGGAATCAGCTGGATTCCATTGCACATGAGCTGATCCTTGCGTGCCTTCCAGAATCACTGATGGAGGACGCACTGCAGTTTAATACTGCTAAGGGAGTATGGGATTTTCTTGATAGTTTATGTCAAGAAACTGACCAAATGAAACGCAACAAATTGCAGGTTGCGGTGGATAAATATGAGTCCTTCCAGATGCTGACTGGAGAAACCATCAAGGAGATGGAGGCGAGATTCAACGCCATTGTCAGCGAGCTGAAGTCTCTGGGCAGGGAGTACGAAAATGCTGATCTTAACTCCAAGATCCTGTCCAAGATGCCGAAGGAGGATTGGTTTGTGAAAACCACCGCACTAAAGGAGAAAGATTTATCCAAACTAACTCCTAAGGAAGTGTTTGCTCAGTTGCAGGCACATGAATGGGATATCCAGATGGTGAATAAAAACGAGGCTATCAGGAATGTTGGATCCCCCAGCGTTAAGGCTCAGGACGAAGCTTACTTCGTCAAGAAGGACTTCAAGCGAATGCCCAAGAAGCCCTTCCATGCTGACAGGCCTGCTGGGCAGACCAACCAGCCGAAGGAGATCCCATCCACGTCAGGATCTTACTCCAAAAGTGGCGAGAGCTCTATCGCTGAACTTGAGCAGCAAATGAAACGACTGGCCGTCCTACTGGAAAAGGCTAAGTCAAAGCAGGGAGTCTCTTCAAGCTCAACTGACGGGAAATTCGTCAAAAGAGCTCCTCGTGCTTGCTATCAATGCCAATCCCCTGACCATTTAAAATTTGAATGTCCGCAGGTGGACAAAACTGAGAGGGAACGGCTGAAGAAGCTCTTTGAAGAGCGTGCCTCCAGGGCAGTTGCCAAAGCCATGCTGACAAGGACTGAAGTTCCTGATATCCCCGACCATGATGATGGGGAATACGAGTCAGATGGAGAGTCTGAAGAAGAAGCTCTTCTGGCATTCATGGCTGCTCTAGGAGAAGTGTCAGCTGAAGAAGATGCTGACAAGGAAGAACATCTGGCATTGACTGCTGATGATGAGGTACAATCAGATCCTCAATTGCATATCATGCCTGTTCAAATCATAGACGATTCTGAGTCGCATTGCTCCGACTCAGAAGATGTCACTTTAGATGTTCTTCAGCATGAGTTTTTAAAATTTTATGAAATGAAAAATGTTTTAGCTGGCGAAAACACTTCGCTGAAAAATCAAGTTTCCATTTTGACCAGTGAGATTGAAAAATCTAGGTCACTCAGCGAAGAGCTAGAAACTTTGAAAAAGGCTCATTTCGAATTGCTCCAAGATTTCCAAGTTGCTAAAACTGAGCGAGATAACTTTCACAATCTTGTTCTGGAGCAAGAAAATAAGATCAATTTTCTGAACAAGGGTTCCAGAAATTTAGAGGCAGCTCTAAGTCATTGGAGAAAGCCCTGTGATAAGTCCGGGTTGGGATTTTCAAATGATTTGAGCAAAAATCAACCCGAACAAATCAATGCTGGAAAGGGTAAGGGCAGAATGGTAAATGAGTCAGCACCAGCTGGTGCTGCCAGCATACCTCGTATGGCTGATCAGCAAAGGAATCATCAGCCCAGATATAGAGGTGAGTCATCACGACAACAACCTCGACTGGCAAATTCCTCTGCTGACAAGACGCCAGCACACCCTAAGAAGCTGACTAAGCCAAAATATTCCAAGGCAAGGAAGTCAGCACCAGCAGCCAGTGGAACCCGACAGCCAGCACCAGCTGTCCAGAGGTTCCACACACAACCTTATAAGTATGCCAGTTGCCAGCATACTTACAAGGGGTCCCACTCTCAGCAGAATACTGAGAGAAGGACAATTCCCGATAGGAGGAATACCTATCGGAGGCCTGAGCCCAATCAAATGTTTTCATCAAGGGCTAGGAAGGCTAACCACCGTGGTCCACAGTTCCAAAGACCACCAAGGCAGCACAAGCGGTCGGAAAGAAATTTCCGATCTCCTCAGAAGAAGAATACTTCTAGAGGAACTGCACACACAGCCACACCTTCCAAAAACAATTCCATGCATTATTTTAAGAGGAAGGGAAAGGCCATGAGTGATATCAGCAAGGGTAACACTGAGCTGAAGATTACTCAAATCTGGATTCCGAAAGGAATGTTCCAGAGATCTAACCCTGCAGGACCCGCTGATGATCGGGGACCTAAATGATTTCATTTTTCTTGCAGGAACAGGATCATGCGTATCAGCTTCAGAGGTCGAGCGAGTGGATCATTGACAGTGGTTGCTCCGCTCATATGACTGGTGAGGAGTTCTTGTTTTCAGAGCTCACCAAGGTCAGAGGACCTCCAGTTATTTTTGGTGATAACTCCAAGGGCAGAGTTATCAGCAAGGGATGCATAGAGAAGGATGATGTGCGTATTGTCAACGTGTCCCTTGTTACCAACCTGAAGCACAACCTCCTGAGCATCAGCCAGCTGTGCGACAATGGTTACACCATTGTGTTTGACAAATCCGGGTGCCAGATCAAGAATGAAGAATCTGGCGAGACCAAGCTGAAAGGTGTCCGCAAAGGAGGGTTGTATGTCGTTGACTGGCAAAGCGGGAAGACTGATACATGCTTTGTTGCCACCAGTTCCATGGAGACCAACTGGCTGTGGCACAAAAGGTTAAGTCATTTGAATTTCAAAACTATTAATTATCTAACCAAGCATGATCTTGTAGATGGTCTTCCCAAGGGCGGGTTCAAGAAGGAAGGGATTTGCAAGGCCTGCCAGCAAGGCAAACAGACCAAGAAATCCTTCAAGAGCCAGTCGCCAGTTCACCCTAGTACCAGTCAGGTACTCGAGCTGTTACATATGGACCTGTTTGGACCAGTAACGCCGCAAACCATTGGAGGAAGACGATATTCGCTGGTGGTAGTCGATGACTACTCGCGCTATACATGGGTGAAGCTTCTAAGAACAAAGGATGAGGTGAAGATGATTCTTCCAGAGTTGATCATCCAAGCTCAGAAGCAGAGAGAAGCTGTCGTGAAGCGAATTCGTTCGGACAATGGGACTGAATTCTGCAACGGTCCGCTGATGGATTTTTGTGCGGAGGCCGGGATCAAACATGAAAGATCTACACCAAGGCAACCACAGCAAAATGGACTGGCAGAACGTAGGAACAGGACGCTGAAGGAAGCAGTCCGATCCATGCTGGCTGAGTCCGGTTTGGGTCAGAGTTTCTGGGGAGAGGCGTTGGTGACTGCTTGCTATACTCAGAATAGGAGCGGGATCAACGACAGACTTCAGAAAACTCCCTACGAAGTGTACTTCGGTCGTAAGCCTACTTTAGCTCATCTTCGTGCATTCGGTTCTCCATGTTATATCCATAATAATGGGAAGTCGAACTTAAATGCTTTCTCGCCTAAAGCTGATGAGGGTGTGTTTGTCGGATATGGACACCCCTTTCACAAGGGTTATAGAGTATTTAACAAGACGACCCAGCTTGTGGAAATAACATGCAATGTTGTTTTTGATGAAGCTACTTTAGTGCGCAGGACCTTACGCCAACTGGCTGAAGATGTTCCTGAGGTCAATGATGTCAATGACCAGTTGGGCAGGAATTCTTCCAATGCTCAACCAACTGGTTCGACTAGACCGATGAATGGATCATCTTCACAACCAGTTACCTCAGGTGCCCATCAGCAACCTGAGAGGGTCGGTGATGCAAATGACCTTGCTGAGACCTTACACTCAATCTCCCTGAGTGGATCATGCATTAATCAAGGGGGAATTCTGACTGGAGTCTTTGAGCCAGAAGACGCGGAGCCAGCTGGAAGAGAGGAGCCAGCTGATACTGGCGAAGGCGCTGGAAATCAGTCAGAGAGTGAAGATGAAGAAATCCCAACTGGTGAAGTTCCAACTGAAGGTCAACCGCCAGTTGCTGTTCCAGCCCCGACTGGTGAAAATTTGGAAGCACCAGTCGTCAGGACAGATGAACCTGTTTCCCAGCCGGCACCAGCGGTCGCTGGTCCTCCCAAATGGCTGAGGGATCACCCATCTGATGCTATTCTCGGTGATCCGGAAGGTTCTGTCCAGACCAGGCACGGCAGTGCGCTATTGAGTTGCTTTATATCTCAGATGGAACCTACATCCATCAAAGATGCGCTCGAATCTGCAGATTGGATCAATGCCATGCACGAAGAGCTTGCGGAGTTCACTCGCAACAATGTTTGGGACTTGGTAGAGAGACCATCACACCAGTCAGTGATTGGCACCAAGTGGGTTTTCAAGAACAAGCGAGATGAAGATGGCATTGTGGTCCGGAACAAGGCTCGTTTAGTCGCCAAGGGCTATAGACAGTGTGAAGGCATCGATTTTGATGAGACCTTTGCACCAGTTGCAAGAATGGAGGCGATACGGCTGTTTTTGGCCTATGCAGCGTATCACGGCTTCACTGTGTTCCAGATGGACGTGAAGAGCGCATTCTTGAATGGCGAACTAAAGGAGGAGGTATATGTAGAGCAACCTCCTGGATTCGAAATTGGCACCAAAGTGTACAAGCTAAGGAAGGCCCTGTATGGATTGAAACAGGCGCCCAGGGCTTGGTATGATACACTATCTCAGTTCCTCACCAGCAATGGATTTCGAAAAGGGAAGATCGATCGGACTCTCTTTCTTCTCAACGATGGAGCTGACATGCTGATGGTGCAGATCTATGTCGATGACATCATCTTCGGATCCAAGAACATATCTCTCTGTGAGAAGTTTTCTAAACTGATGCAGACCTCATTCCAGATGAGTATGATGGGCAAGCTGACATACTTCCTAGGACTTCAAGTCCAGCAATCAGCTGATGGTATTTTTATCAGCCAGCGGAAGTATACCAAGGATCTTATTCAGAAATATTGCCCAGAGAAGACTAAGTCTCTAAGGATCCCAATGAGTACCAGCTGCCAGATATTTCTTGATGAGCAAGGGGAATCAGTTGATCCTACTATATACCGAGGAATTATTGGATCACTCCTCTATCTCACTGCTAGCAGACCCGACATTTCTTATTCAGTCGGAGTGTGTGCCAGATTTCAAGCTAATCCTAAGAAGTCACACATGGAAGCTGCTAAACGGATTGTGAAATATCTGAAGGGAACAGAATCTCTTGGAATATGGTATCCCAGAAATGATGAGCTTACGCTTATCGGATATTCAGATTCAGATTTCGCTGGATGCCGTATTGACCGCAAGAGTACCAGTGGTACGTGTCAGTTTCTCGGACACAAGCTGATTAGCTGGTTCAGCAAGAAGCAGCACTCTGTAGCTACTTCTACCACTGAGGCTGAGTATGTTGCCGCTGCCAGTTGCTGTGCTCAAATTATTTGGCTCAAGCAACAACTGGCTGATTATGAAGTGAACACTGGCTGTGTTCCTATTTATTGCGACAACAACAGTGCTATGTGCATCACGAAGAATCCGGTTCATCACTCCAGGACCAAGCACATAGACATTCGACATCACTTCATTCGTGATCATGTCGAGAAGAAGGATGTCAGCGTGGACTACATTCGTACTGAAGATCAACTGGCTGACATCTTCACAAAGCCCCTGCCAGAAGCAAGATTCAAGGATTTGTGCATCAAACTCGGTCTTATGGAGATTGATGCGAGCCTTAATGATGAGGAAGAATGAGTCCAAGCTCTCATTCTGTTCTTGATTCTCTGGCGTATGCTGATTACAACTGAGTCCAAGTTCTCAGTTGTGATGTTTCTCGACTAGTGGTGTCTACCAACCACAGTTGATATCTACTGGCGGACTTTTTCCCTCAATTGTCCAAGGAAATGAGTCCCAGCTCTCATTTCATCTTGCCAGCTTTTATCTTCCGCTGAAGCGAAATTGGGTCTCAGCTGCCACCTTCTAGCAGTGTTGAAGAAATGGATCCACTTCAAGTTTGCCCGCAGGACGTGCTACCAGCAAGAGGTTGATTTCTCAAGTGGTCTCAGTTGCTAACTGATGATGTATATCTACAAGGTGGTATCAGCTGCTAACTGAAGAACTTATCATCAAGTGGAGAAATGGCTCTTCAATAAATGGTATCAGTTGCTAACTGATGAGTTTGTCAGCAGAATGTATTATAAGCATGTGGTATCAGTTGCCAACTGATGAAGAGGCCAACCAGTTAGGGGGAAGTATGCGACTGGCGTATGCTGGTGATGCCTAGCCAAGCCAGCTGTCGCAGAATTGGCGGGATTGTTCAAATCCATGTAGCGTGTACTGGCCTCAGAATTTAATGCGGCATTTAATGCCACATTTAATGCGCACAGTGGCTGCGCAGTCCGCCTTTTGGTTTCCACCAATCACTGAGCGGCACGTCAGCTACACGGCGCGCCCTACGTCAGCACGACCGCGCACGTCGCACAGGGAAACGGGCCTGCTGATGACCGTCGATTCCCGCTTGCTGAGCGTTGATCCTGGTCGTCTGATCTTGCATGGACTCGAGTATAAATACTCGAGACTCTTCATCGGAAAAACCTTTACGATCTTTCAAGTTTTTTCCAGCCCTAATCTATCTCATTCTCTCTCAAAATTCTTAAGTTTCCTGAGATTATGGCTTCATCTTCACGTCCCCCAACTGATAATCCCCCGGAAGACAACCCACCTTCCACATCTTCATCGTCTGGTGAGCCCAGACTACCAGTTGCCGAGCAGCACATGCCGACGTACACCGGCATTGTGAAGATTGAGGACATTGACTATACTCTTCCGTTCGCTCGACTGGTTCAGCTGAACAAGCCGGCAACCCGTGATCAGTTGTCAAATGCCCAAGTCAGAGCCGCACAAGTTCAGAAGGAGAAGATCCTCAACGAAAAACTGGCCAGAAAGAACTATGGGGAGGAGCTGATCGAGATGATCGATCATGAAGGCCTCCGACAGTATCTGACGGCGGCGCCCCAGACTTTCCATCCGCACCTGGTGGCGGAGTTCTACGCACGGGCGGTGATCGCCGACGGCGGACGGTCCTTCACCACTTCGGTGTTTGGACACCTGATCACCGTCTCCCCCGAGTACCTCGCCGAGATGTTCGGGCTAAGGAACGAAGGCGAGGATGTGGCTACCTACCTTCAGAACAACACCGTCGAGTTCCAGAAGCGCTGGACCCAGTGGAAGAAGGCGGAGGTGACCACCTTTCGGACTGGAATGAGAAAGTTCGAGATGGACGAATTTTGGCAGATGGTGTGCGACATAGTCGTACGAATGCTGCAGTGCGAAGTGGGGTCGTACGCAGAGCTGAGCATCTGGAAGTTCTCCGTGATGAGTGCCCTTGCTGACGGGACTCAAGGGAACTGGGCCGAATTCCTTTACGGCCGGCTCCTGGAACACGTCGGCAGGAACATCGACGTTCCGATTAAAGGGAGGTTTGCCCATTCCGTATCCTTTGGGCTTCGTATCAGCCGCCTACTGGAAATGGAGTTGGGTGATGGGGTGGACCAGGGTGAGCAATTGGTCAGTTCGGACTTCATCCCTCCGACCAAGGAGCAAGTCAAACTCCCCCACCCAGACTACAAGAAGCCCAGGAGGCTGAAGGGGAAGACCTCAGTGAATCCTTCTGAGGGTGTCTCTGAGGAAGATGAGGTGGATGAGGGCGAGCAACTGCCAGTTATGGCTCGCCCGCTGACTGGAGATGAAAGGGCTGCGCTCAAGCGCCAGCGAGAGACTGAGCATCTCTTCGCCCAGATGGGAGATGCAGTGGAAACGGCCACTGGCATCCATCCCCGGGACATCCGCATCGTCCCTACTGACGAGCCATCCCAGAAGAAGCCCAAAAGACCCAAGAAGCATCAGCATCAGCAACCACATCAGGCACTGGTTCTTGGTCCAGCTCCAAGGAACATATTGGGACAGACCCAGGAGGAGCAGCTGGAGATTATGACCCGGAAGAGGAAGAGGGTCCAAACCAGAGCTCAGCTGGTGATGGAGCAGGCTAAGAAGGAGAGAAGTGCCTCCATTGTAAGGAGGAAGCAAGCCAAGGCACGGCTGAAGGCCTTGGCAGCCCAGCGAAAATTAGAGGCTGAGCTGGCAGCCCGCGATGAAGCCTATGCCAAAGTGCAGGCTGAGCATGCAGCCAGGCGCCAGGAGGAGCTGGCTGAACAGCTGAGGCTGGCAAACAAGGGCAAAGGAAAGGCTGATGAAAGTCCAAGTACCAGCCCACCAGCTTCCCCACCACCAGGCGAGCTTTTACCAGAAGATACATATCAGCGCCTGCTGGTGATGGGAGTCGACGAGGACATCATGTCCATAGTCGAGCACTACCAGCCGGATGAGGAAGAGGCTGGGAGCCCGCTGGCTGCGCAAGGGGATGCCAGCGGTGCTGTTGCTAAAGACGAGAATCCGCTGGCTGCGCAAGGGGATGCCAGCGGAAGCGAAGTTGTCGAAGAAGGCCCGCTGGCAGTGCAAGGGGTTGCCAGCGGAGGAGTTGATGAGCGGGCGACCACCCCGGAAAAACTGGCGGAGGAGAAGGCAGAGAAGGAAGAAGAGATGGATGTGGAGACTGGTGCAAGGACTGCTGGGAAGGCTCCCATTGTTATCTCTGATGATTCTGAAGAAGAGGAGCCACCAGTTGTCCAACACTCCACAATCCAGAGGATGGAGCCAAGGAACCTGTTCCCAGATTTTGCAAAGGAAGGGAAGGCTCAGCTCGGTCGTCAACAGTCCCAAGGAGCCTCAACTTCTGGACGACCAGCGACATCCTCACCAGCACAGCCTCGACGTGCAGATTCGCGACCACGACGGGACATAACCATCAGCGTCCTCAATTACAACGTGGTCGACGATGATGAATATGAGGAGATGGTCAATGGACCCCATCGATGGGAGTTACGCGGGGAAGAGGCCTTCGACACCTCTCAAGTGCCTGACTACAGCATTCTCAACATCATTCCCCTCCGCGGGCTCCCCCACCAGTCGGTCTTAGCTTCCCGCATCCAGGACTGGTGCCTGCCCCTCAGGCCGATGGAGTTCTACAACCGTACTCTGTATGAGTACGCAGAAAATATCACGGTGGAGGTCGAGGATGCCGTTGATTTCGACTTGTTTAATGATTTCCGGTATCTGTGGTTTGTCAACCCGACCCTGTACTGTGAGCTGCGGCGATGGAGGATCTTTGACCGTGTGGAGCGGTATCTCACGGTGGAGAAGCGCTCAGTTCTATACGCTAGGCTGGGGCTGCAATACTGGAGGAATGAAGAGGACTGGGCGAATGAATTCATGGATACCTTAACTGACGAGCCAGAGCCCTTGTCCCTTAGGCATGTCCGGCGGCGAGTGCAGAAGATTCTTGATTATCGCCTAAGGACTGGCAGTTCAGGACTCCCGAAGCCAAGGCGTGTCCGAGTGCCCTTTCTCCAGTTCCACCGCACCAGCCGGGGCTTTCAGGTGGTCTACGCTCTCCGAAGGATCCGAATACTGATTGCCCTCCCACCGCTCCTCCTCTACTTTGCCCGTCTGTTCGATATGGCAGCCACTGAGTTGCTAATTGATCATGGGGTGGAGGAGGATCCCTCCCGCAGCAGATGGCTGGTCCCTGCAGTCGCTGGTGCTCCGTATGTTGTGGAGCTGGAGCCCGTTGACTGGGTGGAGGCGGCCCTTGCAGAAGATCAAGTCCCACCAGCATCAGCTGAGGTGCTGGTGGAGGAATCAGCTGAAGAATCAGCGTCAGCAGCAGCACCAGCAGCCGCTGCAGAGAAAGTTGTGGATGGGGCATCTGGCGCTGATATAGTGATGGCTGAAGCCTCATCTGTTGAGCCCCCCACTTCGATGGCCCTGTCAGCAGAGCCTCTCTCCGAGGTCCATCCGCCTGCGCAACTGGTTGCTCTCATTGATGCCAGGATGGACCAGCGCTTTTCTTCCTACCGAGCAGAGATGGCGCAACAAATGGAGGCTTTTACCTCTGGGGTGAACTCCTTTTTGGCGCGGATCCAAGAGGGGGAAAGGGCGCGAGCAGTCGCTGATGAGGAGAGGGCTCGGCTTGCTGCGGAAGAGCGTCGCATTGCTGCTGAGGAGCGCTTG
>JAPKLW010008291.1:0-13593 GCA_026898455.1 Plectranthus barbatus | reverse complement strand
AAGTCATTAATGATTACCAGTATATCAAACATAACGTTTCCCAATATTCCAATCATAATGCTTTTATGTATACAATTCCAACACAACAGACAATCATTCAGCAATAGGAAATACAACAAGTATTGCTGAACACTTTCATAACCTACAACTTGTTGATGTTCCTATTTCAGAAAGCCAAAACGGAGAAACCAGCAATCAAACAATTCTGATTACTGAATTACAAAGACCAAAATGGCTGCTAAAAAACCATCCATCAAATACAATATTAGGAGATCTTGGTTATCCAATGCTAACCAGACACAGTGCAATGCTAGCTTGCTACATATCCAAGGAAGAGCCAACCAAAGTTGCTAATGCACTTAAATCCACTAATTGGTTAACACGATGCAAGAAAAACTTTCAAAATTCACGCAAAATCATGTGTGGGATCTTGTGGATAGACCTACACACTAATCAGTGATCGACACAAAAGGGTATTCTAGAACAAGCGTGATGAAAATGATCTTGTCGTGCGGAACAAAGCAAGGCTTGTTGCTAAAGGATAAGCGTAGTGCAAAGGAATCGACTTTGATGAAACTTTTGCTCCAGCAGCCCGACTAGAGGAAATCAGATTATTCCTTGCATATGCTGCTCACCATGGTTTTACTGTGTTTCAGATGGATGTCAAGAGTGCGTTTCTGAATGGTGAACTAAAGGAGGAAGTCTACGTGGAACAACCTCGTGGTTTTGAACGAGGTGATAAGGTGTACAAATTGAGGAAAGCTCTATATGGACTAAAGCAAGCTCCCAGAGCTTGGTACGAGAAACTGTCACCGTTTCTACTGGACAATGGATTCAGGAAAGGGAAGATCAATCGGACACTCTTCTTGATTAAGGATGCTGAAGACATTCTATTTGTTCAAATATACGTATATGATTTTATCTTTAGCTCTAAGAATCTAACCCTTTGTGAAAAGTTTTCTCAGGTCATGCAAAGCAACTTTCAAATGAGTATGATGGGGAAGATGTCATACTTCTTAAGCGTACAAGTTCAGGAGTCCAGCGATGGGATTTTCATTCATCAAAAGAAATATACAAGGGATCTAATCAGCAAATACGTCCAGAGAAGACAAAGACTCTACGGATTCCCATGAGCACAACATGTTGAATTTCGTTAGATGAAGAAGTCGAATCCATAAATCCAACAGAATATCAAGGTATAATTGGTTAATTATTATATCTAACGGCCAGCAGGCCAGATATTTTGTATGTTGTAGGTGTGTGTGCTAGATTTCAAGAAAATCCAAAGAAATGACACATCGAGTGTGCGAGAAGGATTATCAAGTACTTGAAAGGGACAGAGTCACTCAGAATTTGGTATCCCAGAGCAGAAAATCTCATACTCGTTTGATATTCAGACTCAGACTTCAGAGGATGCCAAATTGATTGAAAGAGTACGAGTGGGACTTGCCAATTCCTTGGACACAATCTGATCAGCTAGTTCATCAAAAAGTAACACTGAATAGCAACGCCCACAATGGAAGCTGAATATGTGGCTGCTGCAAGCTGCTATACACAAGCAACAACTTCAAGATTATGAAGTCAGCACCAGTTGCATTCCGATCTACTGCGATAACAACATTGCAATCTGCATAACAAAGAATCTAGTACATCACTCTAGGATGTAGCACATTGATATCAGACACCACTTTCTTCGGGATCACGTTGAAAAGAAGGACATTTCAGTGGATTATATTCTGACAGAAGACCAGCTTGTGGACATTTTCACAAACCTCTAGGAGAGAGCAGATTCAAGGAGCTTTGCTTAAAGCCTAAATTATTGGAGTTAGATGAGGTTGTGGAAGAATGAGTCCAAGCTCTCATTCTATTCTTGATTTTCTTAGATTTCTTTTCTAACGAAAAATCTGTTCAGAATCCCTATGCTTTATTTGATACAACATTTGATAAGATGTATAAGAAAAGGGTTTTCAAAGATCTAAAAGATGTTCAGACAAGTGGATCAGGCGGTTTGGTGATCAAGCAAACTTATGCGCTAGGGGAAGGAAGTGTTGCTATTCAGGTTGAACAACCCATCACAACGCTAGGGGGAAGTGATGGTGCTTGTTTCGTTGATAAGGTTGTTGAGAAGCAGACTATTGTGCAAGGTGTTGGAAGTGCTGCTAGGGAGATTGTTGTTGAGGAAGAACAGACTGTTGTGCGAGGAGGAAGAAGTGTTGTTGTTGATAGTGTATTTGTTGATGAACAACCGGCTGCGCAAAGAGGAGACTGGGTTGCTAATGTTTTGGTTGAAAGTGATTTGGTCAAGGTTGAAGACCAAATTGTTGTTGAACATGAAGGAACCGAGGCAGCAGCGCAAGGGGATGTTGTTCTTGAGAAAAACATTGTCGAAGTTGAAGCAAATCCTGAGGTAGCCAAGGAGACAACTACACAACAAATTGAACAGTCAATAGAGCAGGAAGCTGCTGAGAAGGAATTTGCTAAGAAAGAAACTGATATCGGGCTTGATGCTGAGACCAGAGTGAGACTGCAAGCTGAACTGATGAAGAGCGTGAAGGAGAAGAATGAACAATATCTACGCGCACTGGGAATAAATCCTTCAATAGTTCTAAAATGGAATGAGGCGACATATCACTCTTCCCTCCTCAATAAGACAATTGACTCTATCTAGCAAAGACGCATACCTTTTCCCACCTCTCCCGCAATATTAGGTACTCCCTCCATCCCGGTTAATTAGGCCCTTTTCTTTTCGGCACGGAAATTAAGAGTTGTGAGTATAGAATGAGTTAGTGGAATGAATATTTTATTGTTGAGTGTGAAAAGGTTGTCATTTTTGAAAAGATGCCAATTTAGTTGGGACACCCGATTTTGTAAGAGGGCCTATTCTGCTGGGACGGAGGGGGTATTTCATTTAGTTTCATTCTAAGTGACGGGGAGGAAGTGGTGATGACTGAGAGTGCGAAAGATGTTAAAGGAATTTTGATGTTTGCCGGAGGAGAATCTGTCTTTAGAGCAGAAACATTAAGAGTACCAATGGAGGGCCGAATCGATAGCAGATACAAGGCAAAGCGGATTGCCAAATGGTGCCCACCTTTTACGGTCAATGATGAAAAGAATGAGGATTTCATTCCTTGGGCTAAAGAAATTTGTTTTTTTTTTGCCGAAGAGTTTGAAACCACCTATACTGTTGAATTCGCTGGTGAGTCTTCTGATCTTGATTGGTTAAAGATAGAGTTCCATAGGTGGAAATTCTATCACTATGCTACCCATGAACTACATTATGAAGACCGCGCAATAATGATGGCTACGATGGGTCTGAGTTATTGGAGAAGTGAGGAGGATTGGGCAGATGATTGGATGGATTAGACGTCTAAATGGCAATGTACTGAGAAGCAAGTAGTTCCTAGGCTCAGAAAGATAAAAGCACACGCTATTACTGGAGATCAATCTTTGCCTGCATCTGAATATGCCATTGTTGAATCATCCTCATCCGCAATATTTTTTAAATCTCCTGCAACAAGGAAGCAGATGGCTGCAGCTGCTGACTTGCAAGTTAAGTTAGCTAAAGAGGAATTTGAAAGAAAGAGAGCAGAGGATCATCGAAAGATGAAGGAATTCAGGGAGAGGATACTTATCACTTTGGCAAAGATCCCTTCTCGGATGGATAATTTTAAGCCTCCCTCTCCAGTTGCTGAAAAAGAAGTTTATGAGTCCGAACATCCATAAGACGAGGTTGTTTATCCGACTACTGAACCATCTCAGGCATTGATCATGTCTTCTACTATCCCTGCTACTTCTAGCCAGATGGTGACATCTCAGGGATCTCCGATCATGACTATCGAGCCCTTGAACTCAAGTACCTATCACAAAGACATCCAGAGGTACATCAATGTTGTAGTTGAAGCCAAAAGTAGGGGCAAGAGTGGAAGCGAGGTGAAGGTTCAAGTAGTAGAACATGTTGCCCAGGCTAAGGAAGAGCTCCGCCAGGATTTGAAAGATAACTTCGAAACTTTCTCTACTTATATTTTGGTTGCAATCAAAGAGGGGGAATAGAGAAGATTAGTTGAAGAGGCAAAGCTGCTGAAAGAAAAAGAAAAAAGAAGATGATGTCTGGAAGCTCGAAGGAAGCTGGAAGAAGATCTGAGGAGGCAGCAAGAGGAAGAGGAAAAGGAAGAACAAAGAAAGTAGGAGGAGAGGGAAAGGATCATGAGAGAAAAGCGAGAAGCTTTGGTGGACGATTTCATGAAGTTTACTATGAAGACGCTCAGAAAGTTGAAAAAGGTCACCGGCTCTACTGGTGACAAAGATGCTGATAAAGATGTTGATTCTGATTCCTCCACAACTAAGAAGTAATTCAACGTACCTCTAAGTTTTTTTGTAAGTTTTGAATTTGCGTTTTGTGTTTCCTGTACTTCACAACTAAATTATAATGGAAACTAACCCAGGTTGATGACAACGCCTCATTGTTCAACTATAAATCTTTTTTGCTTTAGCTGAACTTACACATTCTGTGTAATTATCTGAATGGACTGGTTGAGTGTGTGTGATGTGTATTTCTCTCTACTATGCGTGAATGATGCTATTTGCCTACTTGCTTGCTGTTTTTCCAGCATTGTTATTAAGTCATTCACTTTTGATTAAATTGTTAATCGAGCAATACCTCTTATACTTTGAGGGAAATAAACAGATGTGAACGATACTGAGTCCAAGGGAGTTGATATGTTGAGTTAGATTTGCTATGAATATCTTTTAAACTCAGTAAGTTAGAATTAGGGCTTTGATCGCACCAAAAAGGGGAAATTGTTAGGAAGATTGTACCCTTTAGCCTTAATTGTATCTGTTATAGTTTTGTTGCATCAAAGCTAGCATCTAGTTTCTAGAAACTCAGAATCGAGTCAAAATTGTAAAAGTCCTGTATAGAATGATCATATTCGAGTTGTAATAGAGCTAGAAGTAATCGCTGAAGATTGCTGAAGGAGTGAGCAAAGTTCAAAGAAGAATGCTAGAAGACTCAAAACTTACTAGAAGAGATTGCTGAAGGAGTCAGCAAATATAAAGACTGCTAAGGCGACTAGCAAGCAATGGAGTATCTAAAGGCTAACAAACATACGAAGAATGCTGGAAACGCTCAGCGAATATATCAAGATTGGTGAAGGATTGAAGCAAGCGGATTGCTGAATCTCAGCATAATTGTTGAGATCCCAACAAACGAATATCTACATAACAAAAGACGGATAGAATTCAACAATCCGAATAAAAACCCGTGAAAGAGAAAGGATCTTCGATTTCTAGAACTAAGGAATCTCCAAAATCAAAGATTGGAACATCAGAGACAAAAAGGAGAGCTCCTGACTCAACTAAAAGTTCCGATCATACAAGTCGGCTAATGAAAGAAAAGAGCCTATAAGATACAAAGGAGATCTGAAGAGTCTCTGCACTCCTCAGAATAGGGAGAACGGAGATTGGCGTGCAGACACTCAGTTTCTAACGAACAAGATTCAAACGAGATGTTTGAATCTTCATCTATAAATAGAAGATTTCGCAGAAGTACAAGAAGTTCGGCAAATTCAAATTTTTATAAGCTTTTGTGAGATCTCTCACACTCACTGTCGAATTCAAACTCCGATCATTCATTGATCGGGGCTTTTTAAAAGCTTCTGAGTTCATCTCGAGACCTTTTGAAGCCTGCTTGTAAGGTTATTCTTGGGATTCTTTCTTTCCTAGAAAGAATATAGTAAACATCCTGATCAACAGGTTGATTTTTACGGGCTACCACCGCAAGTGAAGGAAAGTTCCATGAAGAACTATAAAATTCCTTTTCCGGCGACCAATGAGAAGGGAGGTGTGTCCTCACTTTGAGTGCTTGCCGAGAAGATTGACTACCGAGGTGCTTGAAGGTGCGCAGTGTTCAGAAAGAGGTGCTGTTTACAGCTAGAGATTGAGCCTGACCTCGTAATCAATCTTATTGAATTTCCAGTCAGTGGACTGAAGAGTGGACGTAGAAAAGTTGTTCTAACCACTATAAACTTGGTGTCTTTTTACTGCTTACTATCTTATTACTTTTGGTTTGTTTTGAAACACAACAAAACAAGTGTTGTCGTATAACTTGAAGTGAATTTAATTAATATTTGAGCTTAAACTCATTTGATAAATATTTGCTAAGTTTTGACCTTAGCAAGTTAAGTGCAAGAACCATCAAAATATTCTGTTGCAACTATACATACTCTGATCGGGGACCAACTAGATCTCCTTTCTTAAAATATAAGCTTCAAAAGCATGTGTTTATGTTCATTCTTCTTGTCTCTATCACCGAGTTGGTGATGACGTGTTAACCAGTTTCCTTCAAGTGATGCATCTAAGCTGGTTGCAGCCAGTTTTGTGCCAAACTTCAGGCGACCAAATCCATCAAAATTTGATAAAATCCTAATAGGTCATTACAAGTTTTCAGACTAATCTATGCTAGAGACACTCTTAGCTGGTGGGTTTTTGAAACATCAAAACATACATAATAGAAGGAAACATATTTTAATTCCATACATAAACGCTAATGCTAATGGGCTTAGAGTAGTTTGTGGGCCAAACTACTGATAAAATGCAAATAATAAAGTGACCGTCCATCTTAATTAATTCTCTCTTTGTTCAACCCAAAACATAATTAATTAATTTGTTTTCACCAAAGAAAAAAATGCTAACTCACCCCTATATTACCACATTATGAGGAACGAGTTGCATAAGACTTGGATGATCCACATAATAAAGGTTCCAGATATTCATTAATTAATTTGGCATATGAAAATTAGTCATATTTAATTAATATCATATTTCTTGAGTTGTACAACTCATTCCTTATCATTTATGCTTGAATCAATGATTCAACATGCATGACTTAGCATAAAGAAATTAGTAAGCTCGTTAGAGAATATCCCCATCCTAAAAAAGATATGATTAACTACATATTCAGTCTAAGTAGGCCACACACAAATTGCCAACATCCATTATGTAGATATAAGAGTACCTGAAACACTTGCCTACATTGCATATCAAAGGGTGATCAACTTGTGCATGCCCCTAAGGCTTCTAAGTACATGAATGACAAGTATATTAGAGATCTGACTCATTCAGATGTCAATGAAAATAACTCATCTCAACACATCAAGTAGCTAGAATAAGCTCACTTATTTGCCCTGATTCGTCGCAGCTTAAACATACAGTCTATTCAGGAGCTATCTTAGTTGCGATCCTATTTATTTCATGTGGTCAAATTGACTCATATAATCCTCTATGATCTCCTACGCACCATATGATCATCCTTATCGGTGAGATAATTGGATATAAATGTTTGTATAATATGTTTCGTTATATCACATAGCGACTATGTTGATGCAACACAAATATGAAGACCAGTATATCAATACTTTTAGTGTACAATCCTAACATAAGTAGTTCACCAGATGTTGTTGGCCTTACTCCTCTCGAACAATTACCCCACTCATAGCATGCTCCAACATAGAGAGGTGAAGGAGCAAATGTGTCTAGATTAGTATAGACACATTGTATACTCTTGATAGTATTTTATAATACTTTAAATATAAGTGTGAGATTTTTTGGTTTTGTATACTGAAAGCATTAATTCTTTTGATACAATTTACATTTATCCTTTTCTATTAACAAACATAGAAATGCAAAAATTAATATCCTCTTATATTGTTAGTAGGTAGATCATATGGTGTGTAGATCACAAAAGATCATACTGATCGTTTGACCTAAAGATATAAATGCACTATCACAACTGAGATAAACCCTAGATAGGATGTCGGTATAAGCTGCAGTATAGTGAGTAATGAGTTTTTCTAACTTGATGAATTTTAAGCCTAATAATGGTTAGAGAGTATATACAACTTTGTATATCACTTTGAGTTTTACATGTACTTGTATATCTATATCTTAAATGACTACCATCTACGTTTTACTATCTGGGAGGACTGGTATTAGGTAACCATATCTAGTATAAGATGGTGACATTCCATGAAGAGCTCAAAATGATTATTATGCTTAGGAATAAAAGATGTTAATTAATTAAAGCTTGTCGGTAGCTTTAATTAATTAACGAATGTCTATATCTTAAATGAGGGGATTTATCATGTTGATGCAACATGTTCCTCATAACGTGGTGATAAGAGAATAGGTCAATATTTATTCCCTGGTGGAATGTGTTTATAATAATTAATTAATTATATTTAGTTTTAACATGAGAAATAATCAATTAAATATTCTTTTATTATTTGCATCAAATCACTAGTCTAATCCACAAATTGCTCAGAGCCCATTAGGGGATTCAATCCTAATTTAAATACCCTTTTCTTCTCTTCTCATATGAGATCATGAGTTAAGTTGCAAACATATATATATAGAAACAAAGATAGGGGCGGCAGCAACACAAGAGATAAAGAGGTTGATTTTTTTCTAAGTTTATGTTTAATTCAATAGCAGTTCCCCATCAAATATCCCGACGTGAGCAAGTGATATGGATTATAAGATCAGATTTGTAGGATTTCTTTAACACTTTGGATTCAATTTGTCTGTATCTATTTAAATACAAATTAGATTTAATTAGTTCAATCTCGTTGGATTGACTATTGTGCGTAAGAATTAAATATAAGATCCCTAAGTGCCAATAGAGCAATGTTCCATTCTGCATGCATTCCTTAAAGCTCGGCTTGCACACTTCAAATAATTAGGAGCCTAGTAGGACAGACAAAATCGAACATGTTAATAGATACTTGGGCAGTTATTAGAATTTTGTGAATTTATTTTCATGGTTGAATCTGTAGGGATTTGGTTGTCGTGAATTGAATCACTTAATTCAAGCGAACCTTGGATCATTCATAGATGTTAAAATAATTGTCATCGATAAAACCCTAACATGCTCATATGAATTTAATGTGATGGATAATAGAATTACCTTAAATCCGTAGGGTCTGAAATGATCTTCGCGTTGAATCCAATCTTTTGATTCCACCACGCAATTTAATTAAATATACGGAATAAGAAATCAGTATGGAAACCTACACTACAACAAAAAAGCTAATAGACAACGCGAAAATCGCGTAGTCTATTGAAAATTTCCGCGTTGTCTATTTAAGTGTAGTCTATTGATCGACGCTAATAGACAACGCGGATGTCCGCGTTGTCTAACGAGGACAGCCGCGTCGTCTATTACGTTTTTTTTTTGTTTTTTTTTAATTTTTTGTTTAATTTCGAAAATCCTGTAAAAAATGATATAAAATAATTTATATAATGCAAAAATGATAAAGAAAAAACAATAGAAAATGACAATTTAATAATTCTCACAATTAAATTAATTCTCAAAATTACATATGTTTTGAAATAATGTAGTGTTAAAACTAACTACAACTATACAAAGTAATTTAAGTACATCAGAAATCTTCTTCACATATGCCTCAAACAGATCTGTGGTCCAAAGCTTGCTGGTCAGACATTCTGAAAAGGGACTGCATGAAATCAAGAAATCATTACTAATGGCACAACACATTGAAATTGGAATCCTAAACCAATAAGAACACGACAACCACAAACCGCAAACATGAAATCAATAACCATTACTAATTCACAATCACTAAAGTAGATATATATCATAAACAAAAATCGGGCAGCATAACAACTTAAAATGGTTCAACCCAAAAAACAACAAACCACATTTATACAATTCAAATATCTTAATGACAATCGAAAAGCATAATAACATCTTAAAATGATTAAACAAAAAATCAACAAACAACATTGTCACATAATAACCATAACACAACCCTCACACCTCATTTGTTTAATCAAGCTGACCAAATATAACTATATATACATGAAATCAATATGAACCCAAGGGAAGTAAATACTTTAATTATCAATTTCAAAGATAAGTCATCATTCATATTTCAATATCTGAGTAATCAAGCAGACCGACATACCTGATCTCAAATGATGCTCAACAATTTCACACCATTCCGTACGAACTTCATTGATTTCACGTGTGCTATACATTTATGCATTAAACTATTAAAATAGTTGCACAAACACAATAAATAGTTGCAATTAATTATTAAGCTATTGAGTTAGAACTGAAATCAAAATTTTGTAATAAATTGATATATTTAAATTACCATATTCGTCAACGGAAGAGAATCACGAATACCATCAATGATGTCCTTCATATATCGGCTGACATAATAGCCACATTGTTCAACATCGGGCTGCTGTGGACACTGTATCATCGTATAGTTTAATAGACAGTTAATGCATTAACTTTTAAATTATTAAGTGAGACACACATACCTTGACGACCTCGCAAGAAATGCGTGAGACTCTTTTTCCTATTGAAGTAATAAATATTTTCATAGCCCTGACATTATATTCAAGTTAAAAAGTCAATACAAATATATTTATCTACTTTCTTTAATTTAATTTATAACTTGTCCATAATTTTTCTCCAATCCGCAAAATGAATTGCATTTTTCAGAGGATCCATCACATACACCTTCTCGCCATGTGCGCCAACGACTATTAGGATCTAATGAAAGCTAGTTTTAAAGTAAAAAAAAATTGTGAATTAGTTCTCACCAACTATAATATTCATAAGATTATTAAGCAATTAAGCAAGCACGTACCCGACGTTGTATGGAACTAAAAGGAGCTAATTTTCTGATATATCAAATAGTTTTTGGGCTACAATTTTGGACTTTTCTTCTAAATTATCATTCCTTCTGTTGAATGCGATAGAATACGGATCCAAAAATCTGATCTTATGTGTAATCTCCATATCCACACAAACATTATACAAGTGTCTGGAAGTTCACACATGCGTCAAATTATTTTTGTAAAAAATATTATATATAACGGTAAAATAAATCATAAATAGATAAAATAAACTTACAATATATAAGCAGATATGGATGATGCTCCAGTAGGCTCGAACTCACAGTAATGCTTGATGTCATCAAGAAAAATATAAACAATTCTGTCAGCTTGACCATAGACATCCATGTGGATAGGTAGCTGAATACTGCGGTCAGAATCGAGAATATGTATCGCAGCCATATACAACAACCTCAAAGAAATAGGTATGTCTTTAGCCGTCAACTCCGCTGGTGCTGCTCGTTTCGGTACCTTTTCCATGCAAAATAATTAATATTTGAAAAATTATTTATTCAAATTTTTAATTGATACTTACAATTTTTGCAACAGTCTCAGTGATAGGTTCACCTTCGAACTCTCCCTTCTTATTGGCTCGTGCTTGCTTCCACAAGAGAGCTCTATCAATCGCTTCAATTCCAGTTAATTCATTTTTCCCCGACTTTATTAGTAATAGTTAGTAAGTTATATATAATTTTACAATAAAGGTATTGAAAATTTTAAAATAAATTTACCATTTCTTCTCGTAGTCCAGCATATCATTTGCGTGATATGCGATGGGGATATATATTTTTATCTCTCAGATCTGCATGTTCTCGACTTTTTTTCTGTAAAGATATTGATTATTAAAAAATGTCTTATTCAAAAAAATTAACAAAAATATCTCTTACCTTAGTCGGCTCAGAAATGCGAGTAATAACAAAATCTTTCCAATCGTCCGGTTTGATACCCTCGCCTGGTGGTGGATTATATAACAGCTCAGGTTGATCTTCTTTTCCAAAAATATATTTTTTATATAATTTTAATTTTCATTGCCGCCATTTAGTATTTGCTGAACTTAAAAAATATTTATTCCAATCCGGATCCAAGTTGAACACTAACTATAAAAAGATAACAAAATAAAAATAATAGTTAGATTTTACTATAACTATAAAGAAACACTTACATCGAAAACATTACTTACAATGACAGATTCCCAGATCTTCTCCTTATCCTCACCAGGCACATCTCTCCATTCATTATAAGAAACTCTAATATTCTGTCTAGCAAGTACTCCTATATAACTCTGAAATTCTGAAGCTTCTCGACCAATGCGCTGCCCTAAATCATTCACTTTGACATTGGTTTTATTGCCCTTAGTCCTTCGTATGAACAACCTATCGAGGTGCACCTTCCCTTTACTAGATCTCAAAGATTTTGAACCTTGACTAGAATCACCGGCAGAAGACATAACTTAAAATATATTTACCAACTACAATTATTCAATACCCAATTGAAGTAAATATGCAAATAAACAACTTATTAAATGTATATATTGATCTTACCCAATTACAATTATTCATTATTTACCCATGTTCGATCACAATCTCCACGAACACATGATATATCAACTTCACTACCCAAATCTATGTTCGGTAATCCTATGCTAAAATGCTGATGATGAATGGCAAAATCACTGAAGTCATCATCGTCAATTTCTTCATTGTAAGCTACATTTGGAGTAGCAAGCATAACGGACCAAGCATAATTTTTAGGGTCTTGAACATAAAAAACTTGATTTGCTTGATTGGCTAAGATAAAAGAATCCGACTTGAATCCAATTCTGTTGAGATTCACCAATGTAAATCCAAGCTCATCAACCTTAACCCCATTATTGTTCTCCACCCAGCTACATTTGAACATCAATTGTTGAAAACTGACATAATCAAGTTCCCACATTTCATCTATTACTCCATAAAATGTCATGTCTCAGATTATAGGATGATTATCCTTTGCACTGGAGACTTGCATTGTTTTTTCAACCATGCTTACTTCGGAGTTTTGAACATCTCGTAAATTATCAAGATTTAATCAAGAATAAATCAGAACGAGAAGAAATATTATTCTCCAGATTAGATCTTCAGATCTGTATCTCAATGTTGTTCAATCCTGCTACAAGTGAGGATTCTACAGGACTTGGATTGTGCAGGATTGAGTCGAAATCATTTTCCTCCCTCTACACACTAGCGCCACCCCTTCACTCTCTCTCTCTAGGTTTTCTGTATTTTTCAATTGATATGATTTGAGAGAGAGTGATTGTTATTTATAGACCTAGGGGTGAAACCCTAGTGGGCTAATGGGCTCCTTCAGCATATTATTTGGGTCAAATCTGGCACCTAATGCAAATAATAAAGTGGGCTTATGAATTAATTAATTCCCATGTCCACAACCCTAGGCATAATTAATTAATTAATATTATTTTTTTCACTACAGAATTAATACTGATCTACCCCTTTATTACTATGCTATGAGAATGGGTTGCATATACTAGAGAATCCCCATATTTAAGGTTACTGGACATTAATTAATTAATTGGAGCTTCTGATAAGCTTCACACAGTTAATTAATTTCATATTTTCCTGAGCAGTACCACTCAAACCTTATCCATTGTGCTTGAACTTAATCAGCTTGTAGGACTTTAGCATTATGAACATTATTGAGCTCCTTAGGGAATGTGCCCATCCTTTTACTCGGATATGGTAACCTAACTCCAGTCTCAGACCGTTTTACACGAACCGCTGTCACTCAAGATGCGGGTATACGAACACGTTACTCAGGCTCTCCACCATGGCAAGTTAAAGCAGCATGACAGTGTCGATGTTAGACTTCTAGTTAACATTGCCATGTTTTACA